>BMAV01026266.1:95269-116867 GCA_019973955.1 Trichonephila inaurata madagascariensis | reverse complement strand
ATATATATATATATATATATATATATATATATATGAAAGAAATTTGATTAATATATCAAAAACCAGAAATAATAGATAATGAACATAACAAGAAATAACGTAATAAATATATAAAAGCCAAACATGAAGATCGAATTTATAGAAAAATACAAAAAAGGAACTATAAAAAAAGAACCTAGCGATTCAGAAAGCAATTTCAGACTTAGGACCGAATAAGTGGGGTTAAACTAGTTTGAAGGCGCCAACCTTCCCCCTTTGCAACTCGGTAGGAAAACCAAATAAAATAAACTAAAATTCAAAGTATATAAAAAAATAAACAAAAATTCGAAGTATATAAAAACTCGCAGAAAGTATGATAAAAACACTGACTACTATTCTGAAACTAATTCTCCAAAATTCTTAAAGCAGAAAAATCCCAAGACAATTACGTAAAAAAAAAATTAACGAATTCTTCCTACTTACAGATCTTTTTCCAAGAGAATCAGGATTCTTGAAAATAATGAAAAGTAATTATCCACCAAGTTAAAAAACCTGAGTATGCATAAACGCATCTTTTGAACTACCTTTTATATTAGCCAGCATAGATAGATACCAAGAGAGATGACAATCAAGTTTGATAGGCTTTGAATTGGTTGATTGTAAAAAATGTGTAAGATGTTCAAGATGTGTGTGGAAAAGATGTATACTGTGATATGAGTGTTATGATATAATCTTCACAGCACGACCACTAACATGCTGACTTTGAAATCCTATTGTTGTGTGGTGGATTTGGAATTAGAAGTAGCAAGACGATTAATATATTTGTGATGAATATAAGTTCTTAAGAAGTTAAAAGGGTATTCATGATCCAAACAACATTGAAATTTTTTTTTTATATTATTGAATTTATCTATTTTGTGGGTAGTAAAGTTATCATTTCTAAATAAAAAATTCAAAATAACATTTCTGTAAATTGATAAATGCAAGTTACTATTCCATACAGGAATTTTAATTAAATGGAACTTAAAAGAATCTCTTTTATCAAAAATGTTACTGACTACATTATTGTTAATAAGATGCAAGTCTAAATTCAAGAACTCTACCATATTAGAGTTAAAGTTAGTTTTAAGGAGGTTGAGATAGTCAGGGTAGAATGTAATATTTGGTTTGTATTCACTATTTTTACCAAAAATTATTAGATTATCTATATAACGATAAATCAAGTAAGAATCATTTACAATCTGATCAATTTAAAAAAAATGTAAATATAGGTTCTCTAAACAATTACTAGCTGGACCACCCTGAGGTAATCCTTTGATCTGTTTATAAAGATTCTGATCAAATGCAATGAAATTTTTTTTTAATACGAGGTTAACAAGAATATCAAATTTCTCTTTTTTCATTGAAGTATATAGTTCATATTTTTCATAAATTAACTGTAGAACCCTAATCACATATCGTCAATATCTATAGAATTAAAAAGGTCCTCGAAGTCAAAGCCATGCATGGAAAAAAATTAACACATCTTTAGTAACTCTGGCAATTTCTAAGCTATTTTTAATTATTGCTGTTTTGTAAGTTATCAATTAAATTTTGAAGAAGAGATTGTAAGATCTTCCCAGACCTCGTGATATATGTATTGTACCCATTAGTGATACTACGGAATTTTATAGGGCTTTTATGAAATTTTGGTGTTAAAAAAATGCGTGGATATTTAATATTATTTAGATGAATATTCAGTCTTTTGTTCAAAGCTAAAAGACGATTATCATCTTCTCTATTACTGTGAATTGTTTTTTGAAATGCATTATTATTTAAAATGTGATTATGTAATATTTTACTGTAAAAATATTTACAGATTATGGCATAATTAGCAGAGACCTTATCAACATATATAATCACGAAGTCTTTTTGGATATTTTCTATTGATGATTTAAGATCTTTACACATAATTTCATTTTCAACACTGAAATCTAATTTTTGAATTTCTATTGCTACATAAGATCTAAATTTATTGAAAGGCTCAATTGGCATTCCATATTTAATAGCAATTTTAAGGTAGAATTTATCCACAAATCCTTTTTGATTTGTTTCATAACATTAGATCTATTTTTTGTGATCATCAATCTAAAACCAGTACCTTTTTCCATAAAATTTCTCAGCAAATCATCTTTCACGATGCCAAGGTCTCCCGTGACAACGTGCTGATGATAATCATCAATATAGTCCCGATATAAAAATTGCATTTACATGATTCTGTACTTAAGAGCTCCGAGACCTGATTATAATTAAATATAAATCTACCAAGTTTCTTGTTGTATTTGAAAGCCTTTTTAAGAATAATATTTTTAATTGGAAAAAAGGATTGATATTTTGAAATATACCTGAAAAAAATTAATTTTGTTAAAGGATTTATTCATAAATAATAATGTACAATATTCTGTAGTGTAATTTTCACTTGCATCTAATTTAATATTCATTTTTTGTACTAAATAGTTATTAAAGTCTCGAATCATATGCATACCATGAGAATCCCTAAAATTACATCTGCTTAAAATATCTGTCATAATTTTAATTTCAGTTTTATTCATGCCAAACATAAATGATTTAATTAATCCTGTGTTATAGTTATCATCAAATTTATTAGCTATTTCTAACATGGATTTCTTGAGGGTTGTCATGTCTCTAGTAACTCTTTTTCTACGTTTAGCTCTTGAAATTCTCGCAATACCAATTTTATTACTATTACTATTACCAATAGATTTATCAAAATTCAAAATATATAATGAATCCTCGGATTTTTGTTTAAAAGATGGCAAAATATTTCCGCCATTCCAGATAACATTCAAACCATGAGGATAATATGATCTAAATGAACCTATACAAAAGTTTTCGAACCATAATCTCTGTTTAATGTTAGGCACTATTTTAAGTATATGTACAGTTATGTTATTGAATCCATGTTTATTAAAGTGCCCTATCTCAATCTTAGCCTGGGTTTTGTTGTACTCAAATTTTCTAGTATCAGACCTATGTTGATTTAATCCAATATTGATAGTGTTTGAAGTCTGACCTCCTATGCTGGCGAATTTACAAATATTGCAAGTCATTTTGTAAACACAATTAAAAGTCTTTCAAAATATATATCCTGCATCAATATCCAACTGTTCTTCACTCATCATGACACAAGCCTTGCATCTTTTATCAGTGCAAGATTTGAATTTTAGTTTTAAATCATGGATATCTCTGTGAAAATCCTAGTTTCCAATATGTTACTAAAATCCCTATCTCTGATCTTTATTTATACTATCCAAAACATGAATATTACGTTTTGCTGTACGAGATAAATTCTTATAATATTTAGAGTTCCAAAAAATTCGAGTTTTAAAATTTTAACATCACAAGCTATAGAAGCAAAAAAAATTCTGATTATCAAAACAACTCACACATATTTTTGTATTTTTAAAATTTTTTTATATGCCAACTCAGAATTTCTGTGCCTATTTCCATAATTATCTAAAGTCATACTCAAATATATACCAAATCTCCAATATAAGGGCTCTATAAAATGGTAAAGGGATGACGGTGGCACAGATACCATTATACTGTACCACCGAGCAATGTCATACCTTGGTATAACAAATTGCCAGTCACATAAAACTTGTTATTTTTCAAATTCATAGTTATTTAAAAGTTGAATGTACATTGAATGTACTTTGAAAAGAGCCAGATAAAATATTATTAGCAAAAACTTCCAATCACAATAATATAAAGTGAAACAATGAGCAACATCTCCATAAAATCTAATCCAATTATAAACACAACAGATCCACGATTATTATGTAGGCACAAAATTATAATTTGGCATAATATTTTTCTATGAACAAGATAAACACACAAAGAAAATGAATAAAGTAAATTAAACTTAATAAAAGAAAAACAACCATAGACAAGATTTTGGATCTAATGCCGATCTCAAAATTCGCTATAAGCAAACATGCTCTAAATACATCCATAATTGAACAATCTCATTAGTAAATATATATATATATACGAAGAGTTTTTTTTATTCTATCTAAAATATTTTAGTGAGGTATTTTGCAAACACAGTCAGGTCATTTTCTTAAATATTGAACTAACTTTTGTTATGGTGAAGACAAAAAGCAATCAATAGTACAGCAGGATAAATATAATTTATAGAACTGATTATTTTCTTATCATCTATGTAGATGAAATATATTAGTTGAAATTATTATTTACAATAACACATTCATTTGATAAGTGTATACAAAACAATAAATATGCGGGGGGCACTTACATGTAATACAGTCGAACAGTTTCACCAAATCAAAGACATCGCTAAATGCTGTTATCATTATTCTTTTATTCTTATTATTGCATTTGTAAAAAAGCAGGAATGACTTTTCTCCATTGACTACATTTGATGACATACATTGGTTTGACAAAATTTGTCGAAGATGTAATAAGCAAGTAACGGGGTTAATTTGATATTCATCTGCTATGGATTTTTTTTCCAGTTGCGGAAATAAAATTTGTAATTAACTGACATTTTAAATAAAAAGCTAATGGCTGGTCCAATTTGGTGTCATTTAGTGATTGAAAATGATAGAGTAAATGAATATGAAAATATTTTTAAGCAATTATTTTAAAATTCGTTTTAAGAAACTTGGTTGAAAAGAAAAAGTCAAAGTATAATAAGTATTTGTTATCTTTTTAAAACAATAATTGAATATTGAAATTAGTTAAAAACAGTCAAATGTTTTGAAAATAATTTATTTTCCTCTCGTACATATAAAAGAGCACCAAAATATTTAGACAGCCATTTAATTTCAATACGAAAATTGGTTAACAAAATTGTCTAATCTTTGATATATTAGTCGGCATTTCAGTATCTGATTACTTGCATATATTTCCGGAGGCATGAAAATTGGCGCACTTGCGAAAATCTCGCCAACTTGGCTTTGATCATTTTAACGAGTTAAATTTCCCGATAACTTTTACGATATGATGAATGAGTATCACTTTTTTTTATATAAAGTCTTGGCTTAATAATTATCTATATATACAGTTCTTTTCTTTCATTTCATCATAACACAGAAATACTTAACCCTGAATTGTCTTAATGTACATCACTGGACCCTTAAAAGTGTTGATTAATTACAGAAATGTTTGACTTGGCATTAGAGAAAGTCGCCACACACACACACACACACACTCCTTGTATTATATCTCAACAAAAATAAAACAACAATATCAAGTAATTCTTCGAAAGTCTCATTATGTGCAATGTTGAATCGGGTGTTTTCATAAAGAAGATATTTTTGCAACACTTAAGTACTTTAGCGTATCGTGTATTTAGGACTACACATACAGGGGTATTCGAACTACAGACTTGCAAGGTGTGTAGGGGTTACAAAGACTACTCGCAATCATATAGGATTGCTGGGTCGCAAATGCCGCAATTGCGAGTTATGGTGCAAAGAAGATGAGAAAAAGAACAGAAACAGCCACACATTAATGGGACAGAAATCTTTTTATCAAACGTTTGTACTTTAACAGATATTCGAATTTGCAACTAGAAGTCATCTGGGATGTCTGACAGTGAAGCGGCATAGAATTCATGACGTCCTGGAAGATTCTACAGCACAGACTTTCGGCAGATAGCTCTGAAGGAAAGGTTTCGTTAACGCCAGTCCTACTGGAAGTCGGCATTTGCGATCCATTTTCGTTAGTAGTAGTAGGAACTTTTAATCAAACGAGGAACTATCAGCAGGCTAATTGTGTATGTAGATGCGAATTGTAATGGTACCAGGATCTTTATCCGAACATATGAGTTCCACATCACAATGCATTATGTTCAGTCTTCGAAAGTGTGAACAGATGGTTGTATACGTGAGACTGGTTCTTTAACGAATTTTTTGTTATACGAGACACCCAAAGATCAGTTGAATACCTTAGCGTTCGAATATCTGTAGTTGCCGAGAGGATATGTGGCATGCCAGGAATCTTCTAGTACTTAAAGAACTTCATGCAGCAACATTGTCAGGCTTGGCAGACGGTTTCTGGTCGTAATTTTGATACATTGACCAACCTTTCAATACATTGTTTTCTCACCTATTTATGTGTTGCTGTAGCTGTTCTTTTTCTCTGCTATTTTGCACCATACTTCGCAGCTGGGTAATTGCGACCCTGCATTTCCATTTGTATCAGAGTTGTTTCTGTACTCCCTACACGTCCTGCAAGTTTATTGGTCTGGTAGGGAATCCCCCTGTATGTGAAACGTATTTTATTTTTTTCAGTCACAGCTTTCAATTTATGACAAGAACAATATTTTTTCCCCTTTAAACAAAGTTTAAACTTCCAAATCGTATGTAATTTTTTCTCAAATTCATAACAATTAAACTAGCTTGATATTGAAAATGAAAATAGGAAAATAAGTAATAAATTTGTTGATTACAGAAACAAAGTTTGGAACTAATATAGAATAAATGTTGATTATAAGGAAAAAATTAACCAAATAAGGTACTATACAAGTTTTTTTTTTTTTAAAAAAAATGTGTTGTTGAGTTAATTTTATATAGATATAGTATTATTTCTTTAAAAAGAATGTTTTGTGATACACATTATTTTTATGTTTAAATTTGAATTTATTTAAAAATCATTCACACTGAGAATATAATTTTTTTTGTTTTTTTACTTTTTTTTCCTGAATCAGATTTGTAATCTCTCCTCACGTCGAACATTGTTCCTGAAGTGATTGGCTGCAATATTTCACCTGATGACCATAGAGGTCCACGGACTTCTTAATGACCGTTTCAATTCCCTTCAGTTTGTGAAACCGCCCCCCTAAGGTGACCGTTTCTTTGATTATCCGCGTGAGCTAGAGGTGTAGGGTTTACAAAAGGAACTGACATTTTTAAATTCTTAATATGACTTTATTAAGAATGTAACTTAAGCGTATAACAATTTAGATGATTATAGATAAGAGAGAATCGCGATGACGAACAAACACACAGTAATAGTTATACCGAATCGTGTAATTTGGACCACTATCAATATTTAATCCACCTAATCTCACTTCTAATAATATTACAAGTCGTAATATCAAATATTCAACCCTACCTTAATCCAATCTTGACTTCAATCTTATGTAGAGGCGTCTGGGCGCGCGTGCAATGGTATGCACCTTGATCTAATGGCTTAATCTTCAAGGTAACTTCAATTGGCTGTCAATTCACGCTTGTATCACTTTCACACATAACACTCCCCAAATTGCCATATGACTTACTGAAACTTCTGTTATTTAAAAAAGCTATCTTATTTGCATTTCCTCTTCACATTTCGCTGTTTGGGTTTTGGTTGGAAAAGAGTTGCCATCAGTCTTGGCCCCCAAATAACCCAGAGGTCATGTTAAAGAAAAAAACGTGTGAGCCCGTCACAAGTTATGAGAATTTCAGGGAGCATTTTCTCGTGAGAGATATCCATTTTCATTTTCTCTACTTTATTTTATCACCCAAAAATAAATCTTGCGAGTCACAGAAAATGGGATTTAAAATGCAAATTAACACCCAGTTTTTAAAATCTGAAATCACTCATTGAGAACAAAAATCGATTATAAAACAGGTGTACTAAAATATATTAGTCAACATTTTTTGAAAAAGTTTTTTATTTTAACTTTTGACTCAAAAAGAAAAACAAGTTTGAAATATTTGGTATTATATAGTAGTTGCAACATGTCTGCATCCCTTAAAATTATAAATTCTACACATCCCCCAATTGATAAATTTTCATACGTGCATGCCAAATAATAATGAAATGATTAAACTTGACATATTATTAAGGAGGAAAAAAATTTTGCAGAGACCCGAACTATGACCGAAGAAAAGTAGAAGCGTTGGTCCACTTCCCTTTAACGAACGCACAGTTAGTGCCCCACCAGTGGCCTAGCGCCGAAGCTCTTCGAACTGGAAGATGAAGATCATGTTCATTGACAAGACGAGATCGTCATCGATCTGGCCGCGTGGGGTTTCCCTGGTTCCCCTACGTGTCACACGAATGTGGGCCAGCTACCCATCAGACCTGGCACGCTTCCAACATTTATTTCAAAATTTCATGAACCCAGAAGCTGGAATAGCGTATTTATTAGTAACAATTAATTTCAAATCTTTTTACGTTTGGCAGTCCCTGTTCTAAATTATTTGTTGTAATGACGGTGTTTTGAATTATATTCACTTTTCTAGAAAGCGTGCCGGGTATTTTTGTTGTGGACGCGTTGATTCTCGCCCCCTCTCATCAACGCACGACTCTTGTTCCATTTCACCCGATTTAGAGACAAGGCAGATGAACCCATTTCTTTTAGGAGTGCTAGTGAAGACTTGACTTTCCCGTGGCTGTCCAGAAGATATATATCGGTAGTGAGAGAAGGAAGGACAGCTCTCGAGGGACAAGTAGCCGACCTCCAAGTGGTGTTCCTCGGGCAACGCTGCTCTCCTACAAACGGTGAGCAGCGGCTGACTGGCTATTTTCAAATGAGAGTACGTTTCTTACACAGGACGCAGTGTTAATAAGATTAAATTTCGCTATCGAGCTAAAATCTATATTCATGAATCTCATTCAGTATGATATAAAGGGTTTTAATGGTTTCTAGGAGTGTAATTTTATCTGGGTAACGGGGGGGGGGGTATACATTTACGTGGAACCTTAGAGAAAGCTCTATTATCTACTCATCATAATAAGTTGAACAGAGAATAATTTGTTGAAGTTACGTAAAAATAGATAGCAGTCCGCATTGAGTGCAGTGCAACAACACAGGTGAAGGGGTGAGTGGGAAACCACTGGCCGAGTTTTCTGTGCTCTACTGCAATGCTTCCCAACCTTTTAATCGCCACGGACCGGTCAACGGTGGATAATTTTACCGCGGCCCGCTGAGGGGGGAGGACGTTGATTGTTTATATTTTAGATTGCTTTGATTTAATAATTTTATTTTAAAAGTATTCACACACACATACACAAACGTGTCTTCAGAATAACATATAGCTATACACCAAAAATGAATATACAGTAGAACATCGTTTATCCGAATCAATTGGATCGGACACCGTTCGGATATAGCGATTGTTCGGGTGACCGAAAACCGAATGCGATCCATGCAGTATATGAAACCGGACACTATACAAATATTGAAAATCATCACATGCGGAAAACCTGCTTGTAGAAAAAGCAAAATAGATGCAAAATGTCGCAATTTTACTTTTATTGTGGAAAATAATCACTTATTTTTCGCTGCAAAGTCTCTGAAAAAACTGGTTCGGATATTTGATGCTCCGGATAATAAACGTGCGGATAAGCGACGCGTTCTACTGTAAAGAGATTTAACAAGGAATATGTAAAGTGATTTTCATAAGAAAAGCAGCTCAAACCCAAGAAAAATATACTACAGTAAATAAAATGGAAATAATTTAATGTTTCTTGTGTGGACCGGTAGTATCTGATCCACGGACCGATACCGGTCCGCGGACCGGGGGTTGGAGACCACTGCTCTACTACATAAGCAAATAATCAGGTTTTTAAATTAATTCAAAAAATAAAACTTAATTTTTTATGGATCGTTATTAATATTTTGAGTTTTTATATCGGGACGCATCAACATCCTTAAAGTGATTCAAGAACCTCAATGCAGCCCAATCTATGTGACCGCGGAAGCTTAATGGTTATGGTCTCGAACTCGTTACCGGTGTATCGCCGTTCGAGCCTAGTGCTATTGAAGTCCGGCCGTCTAGAGGAGACTGATGCATATTAAATCTGTTGAGGCTCAAAGTCCTCTCGTTAACGTTGTGTAGAAGTTTGGAGAAGGAAACGCCAGTCCAGATATCGTCCTCGTCACTTGGCTGAAGCTCAAAAATATGGGGGTCTATCACCAATAACCCACGTGCCACGTCACGTGAAAGTGCAACGTCAATAAAGCTCTCACCCGTCCCTGACCACATCATATATATGTGAGCTCGTCAAAATAAGAAAGAAACATTGTCTTTGAAAATGAGTTTATACTTCTCGACATCTCTACCAAACTTGGATGTTTCGGGTGGTGGCATCTTCATCAAATACTTTTAGCCCTTTTTTTAGAATAATAAATAAATAAATATTTTTAACTTTGACTTATAGAATTTTATTTCTTACCGTTTATGGTACTTTTTAAATAGCATTATGAATGTATTTTTATAGTAGATTTTATATTCCATGCGAATGTTCGACATAGCTTAGAATTGGCTTAACAAAATCTTTATTACCCACATTTCGATGAAACTATATAAGGGGAACTTCATAACGCGTCAAAATACAAAATCAACTTTACGCTATATGTAAAATCTTTATTTTAGTTTGAAAAGTAAATAATAGATGGCGCCACGATTTGCATAAATTCTCATTTTGTAGATTTTCAGAAGTACGTGTTAAAAAAAAAATACCTAGTATTTTTTATCCGGCCTATATTTATTCTTTGATTAGTGTTCAGAAAAGAATAGTTCTGCTATTGAAGCATCACAGAAAATTGAAGTTTTTTGTGCTTTCGAATGCATCTTATATATACTTCTAACAATATGACTTCTTAATAATATGACTTCAGATTAAAATACAGTTACGCCAAAAAATGAATATGAAGTGATTTCCATGGAAAGTCGCACAAATCCGAAGGAAATACGCCACAGAAAATAAAATAGAAATAATTTGGTGATCCTTAGACGGCCCGGTACCATTTGTCCAGAGGTTGGAGACCACAGTTCTACTCAGTAAAAAAAAAATAATAATAAATAAAATTTCAAAGCTCGTAAATACAATAAAAGTTTGATAAGTAAAATTTCATAAACTGTTGGTCACTCAAAATTATGATGTACATTATCACTACTTCAGAATCTGATGTCCATTTTCAGTAGTTTCAGTGTAATTTAAAATAAACATATAATCGCATCCGATCAGACTTTGTAAAACATAGATTTATCTTATAATTCAAAATATCACGTAGTTGTTCCTGTTAATAATAATTATTATTAATTAACATAAGAATCATCTCGAAAACACAGACATATACATGAGAGTAGGGTGAGTGAGTGAATATTAACGTCGTACTGTTCAGCTACACGAGGGCTTTTGGCGACGGAGCTCGTGATTTTGAACCATGGTCAAGTGACAGTGACGACACCCCCTCTCCTAATTACTACACCAATGGGAGGATGTTGGAGCTCTCGACAGATTTAACGTGTATCGCTGCCCTACACGGCGGGTCTAAGTGATACTGGGCTCAAACTCGTGATAAGGCCAGCCATGATTCAATACCTTGACTACTGCGGCCATGCTCACATGGCGAAGAAGACCAGGAGGTTGTTCAAAGAGAATGTTAACGGAACATGAAACCTCCAGCAGGCAGGATCTAAAGCCACCCGACTATAAATTAAACAGTCTTTCTTTCTTTTTAAAGCGTTCTTTAAGGAAAGAAAAGATTGAGAAAATTTAGTTTAAATTTTATTACAAAGTTGTTAATTTTAACTCCTTCATAATTGTATCAGATCTCATGGCGCAGCTAGGTATTCCAAACTAATCATTAATCAATGGTACAGATCTTTATGTATGAGCTGATGACCTTGACTCTTAGATGTTTGATTTGAACCATCTCAGGAGAAGTTTAAATTTCATGGTTTGTTTACTTTTTCTGTCTTTCTAAAGCTACTTAAAAAATAATAATAATAATAATAAAAAAAAAGAAAGAAAAATTCTTCAAATTTTTATTGTACTCTTCAATAAAAGATCACAAAAGAAAAAAAAATGTGTACAAATAAAGTACAAATGGATAGCATAGTATTGTACTCAAGATATCTTCACATGATTGTTTCCAAATGATGGGGCTGGCACCTAAATGGCTCATCAGTTTTCAAATTTCTGCAACTAAATAGGATTTTAATTATATTTCCAATGTATTCCCAATTATGCTTCATAATATCATTTGGGTAGGGGAAGACTAGAAACTATAATCCTATACTAACTGAATCGTAAGCAGAAAATTAATAAAAATACTTTAAAAAGTAGAATTTTAAAACAAACTTTGCACAAAAACTTTATAAGGATCTAATGCAATATCACAATTGGCAAAGAATTTTAAAAAGTATGTAGTCCCCTAACTTCTTTATAAAGGCTTTAATTTTTATGCCCTTTTTATAAGCAGTGTTTAGAAATATTCGGAAACACCAAGAAAAAAAAATTTTTTTTTTTTATTTCCTTTGCTTAAACATCGTGTAAAAAAAGTTAATCTTGAGTCGATAATTACTGACTCTTTCTGGGTCTGATTCTGACTCGAATGGGCACGCTTGACCGGAGAAACCCTTGCATGACCGGCAACACCACATCTCTTCCATCCAGGGACTCCACTCTGTAACTCCTTAATATTGTCGAAACAATGGTTTTCATTTCCAATACACCGAATCTTTGACCTAGAAGAGCAAAGAAATCAAAGTGAATATGTTCCTACAAACAAATTGGTGAATATTGAGTCAACCAAGATACACTTCTATAGCAATAGAAGGAAATCCGGTAAATTGAATTTGAACAGTTTTGCAATCAAATCCATGCAGTCTATTGATTTGTTGATTCATTAGTTATCCTTTTTTTATTTTATTACACTGCTGTTTGTAAAACTGCAACACCATGAAGGAATCATCAGTATTAAATGTGAAATCTGCATCAAATATCAATTATAGGATGTTACGTAAGATAGTAAAGTTTCAGAGCCACTGAGCTTGCATGCCGTGCGCAGCGCCCTCTGAACATGCTGAAAGCGTATAAATAGAGGACTGTGGCGAGACGTTGAAAATAGTTGATGATTATTTGTTAATGGTGAACGTTTAGTGAGACCTAAGTATGTCTCCACGACGAAATAAGGAGAAATTAAAAGAACTTACGGAGTTTGAACGGGGGAGGATTGTTGGCCTTCGAGAAGGAGGATTTTCTTATCACGCAATAGGAGCTCGTGTACCGCGGAACATTCCACAGTGATGCGAGTTTGGAAGCAGTGGACCGACGAGCACCGAACACCTCGAAAAACTAACAGTGGACTACGGAAGGTGACGTCAGCGCGCGACGATCGACATCTGCTCCACATGGCGGTGAATGACCGTACAGCTTCCTCCAGGCAGTTGGCAGCACGTTGGTCTACTGCTGCACCGTGCAAGAGTGCCTTTATACAGGATCCCCCTCACGGCAAACCATCGATGGCTGCGTCTGCAATGGGCTCATGAGCACAGAGCCTGGCAAGCTGATTGGTACCAAGTTGTTTTTTCAGATCAATCACGCTTCAATTTGGGGGCCCATAATCGCCGCATTCGTGTTAGACGCTATGCTGTTGAACGCTGCCTTCCAGAGTGCGTTATCGAACGACATGGTAGCCTAACACCCGGAGTTATGGTTTAGGGTGTGATTTCGTATCATGGACGATCCAGTTTGCCACGAATTGAGGGCAATTTCAATAGCAACAAATACGTCCGTGAAGTGCTACAGCTCGAAGTCGTTCCCTTCCTTCAACAGGACATCCCTGGTGCTATCTTTAAGCAGGATAATGCACGCCCACACGTTGCAAAGACTGTTCCGCCCAACATATGCAACTTCTTCCTTAGCCTGCTTATTCGCCGGATAAGTCTCCTATTGAACATATGTGGGGTTTGGTTGGTCGGCATCTCGCTCGTGATCCGCGTCCTGCAGCTTCAAAAGACTAACTTTTGCTGCGCATACAAGCAATATGGAATTCTCTTCCACAAGCAGACATTCAAAATCTGTTGGACTTCATGCCACGTCGTATAGCAGCACTTATTGCAGAGTGGGGTGGCTAAGCCGAATACTGATTTCGGACATTTAATATTGTTTTTTTTTGCTTTAAAAATTTCGTCATTTATTTGCACTAATACAAGTTGTTTGTGCATCAAATTTCATTTAATTCTGATGATTCCTTCATGGTGTTGCATTTTTTACAATCAGCAGTTTATTTACGAACGTGAGGTGAAGAGTATTCGGCCTAATATAGAGAAGACAATCGCAAGAATTTATGTTTTCTTCCTGGGTGCATGTGTCATTAGCTCGTATGACAAGTTTCAATTTTTTCTCTCAAGTTGTTCGTCGCAGAAATTTCTCAGTAGACGTCCTTGATGAATTAACTGCTAAGGAAATTCATCCGAAGTTAAAAAAAGTTTAAGGGGACTCTTTTCCTTCCATGTCAACCGTTAGCCCTGAAATGACACCCAATTTTCTGAAATGTACATTAAGAATAATTTTGGGGCTGCGTCGAAATGGTGCCCTTCCTTTTTCTATCTGTTTTTTGCCATTCGCAATAGGGTTCAGTGCTAAGGACGCGATCAACAGTTTTACATTTTGGGCATTAGGGGCTTTGAAGCTGATAGATGCAGCATACCCAACAACGTAATTTTTAATGTCTTTCCAAATTTTGTTAATTTCCATATTTTTCTGTAACGTAGAATATTTTTTGCAGTTTTATACTAAAATAACTGGGAACACACAAGTGATTTACAACTTTTTTAAGTTGGTTTTTCTGCTGGGAATTGAGATACATCTGAGAAATGCCGCTCGAAGACGGCCTGAGAATAACATTTATTTGCCTCGCTCATCACGAATCAGGATTGAAGAAATATCTGATGTACAACTCCCTATTCAAAACCAAGAACCAAAAGAAGAAACAAGAAGAAACTTTGAAGAGGAAGTAGTGTTCTCCTTGACCAGAGATCAAGAAATGGCCGCGGTATCGGATCGTGACTCGCCTTGTCACGAGTTCGAGCCCAGTACCTCTAAAGACCCGCCGTGTACGGCAGCGATGCACGTTAAATCTGTCGAGAGCTGAAGCATCCTCCCGTTGGTGTGGTGTGGTAGTTAGGAGAGGAGGTTCCAGCTCAGGTATCGTCCACGTCACTTGATCATGGTTCAAAATTAAGTGGTCCGTCGCCAAAAGCCCTTCTGTAGTTGAACAGTGCGACGTTAATATTCAATCAATCAATCAACCAAAGATCAAGAAAAGAAGACAATCAAAATTTTGTTGTGTAAAATGCGAAAAATTCATGCGTCTTGAACATTGCAAGAGGATTTTTGAAGACTGCAACAAAGGTAAATAGTTAGGGGTGACAATAATAATTAACCACTACCTTTGCGATGTGTTTTGTTTCAATTGAAAAATTTCTGATTATATCTTAAATATTATAAAGTGTAAGGCAAATAAAAGTGGCCAAGACAAATGGATACAAATACGCCTACCAATTAAGTGAAACCTGTTTAGAACTTAACTCGAGCTATGTGAATCTGAGTTAATTAATGAACACACACACAGGTGAAGAGGGTACTCGTTGTGGAAAGTTACGTTAAACCAAATACGCCGAACCATAGATCACTTTTACATAATCTTCGCTTCTAACAGAGTTGATAGCAGAGGTCAATCTGGTATCGTCCCTATCTGGCCCCCTAAGTCACATGATCTGTCAGTGTTAGGCGTCAATCTAAGGAGTATCGCAATAACCTCACAATTTTCAAGAACTACAACAGAGCAACTCTGATGAGACTGCAGCAATTCCAGCAGATCTGCTTCGATCTGCCTTTCATAACTTTGTGACCAGGACCCAAAGGTTCCAAGAGATGAATCGTGGTCATTCATTTCTTGCGACAACACTTGCTGTAAGCAGGTTAGAAAGCGCTATCCTTTCCATTACCTTGTTTCTTTGTGACCTAAAACTCTGTTCTTCGGGGCAGTTTTATTTGATCCATCCTGTATTATGACGTGTGTAACATACGTACAAAAAATGTTTTCAGCATTTAGTATACTTTTTTATAAACATTGTTAGTTTCGTTCATTGAGATTATTAACAAAAAAGATTTCAATTCTCTTATGTTCTTAAAAATTTTCAATATACGAATTAATACGGGAATCCTCGTTTTTTAATTTTTTTTTATAAAAAATGTTTTGGGCATTATTATTGGTTTTTAATTGTTATCTATTATTTCAGTAGCAATCCCTTATTCAATTCCTACTATTAGCTGACACTCCCTATATACACTCATGGACAAAAATATTAGCGCACCAAGAAGGAGTCGTCAAAATGAAACGAAATTTTACATACGTAATAACTACTTTGATATAAGGAAATGATTAGAAAATCAGAGAAAAAGGATAATTTATTTCAGAGAAAAAGGCAAAAGAACGGGGGATTTAATACCCTGTTGAACCCCCTCTATATAGCGCGAGTGCACGATGCAATACGATCGGGCATTGAGACATACATGCTCTGTATGATGTCTTGAGATATTTTGTTCCACATTTGCTGTAACTTTGCCTCTAGTTCGTTCAAGCTCGTGGGATGCCCAACACGCCGTCTCAAATGATCCTAGATATGCTCGATTGGAGACAAATCTGAGGATCGGGCAGGCCAAGGAAAGGTAGTAACAGTACGGAGACAGTCTTGTGACACCCTTTCCGTGTGAGGCCGAGCATTTTTGAAAAATGGCTCCTGGGAGTCGATGCATGAGCGGCAACACATGTGGTTGCAGGATGTCATGAACATACCGCTGGGCTATTATGGTGCCACGGATCAATACTAGGGGTGACCGTGTGTTGTAGGCCATGTCACCCTATTCCATCTGTGAGATCAGTGTGTTGCTGTAAAGCAAAGACAAGATTAAGGCCTTCAAGACGGGGTTTCCACACACGAACACGATTGTTATCACTGCTGAGATTGAATCTAGATTCGTCGCTAAAGACGACCTGGTTCTATTCCGCTGCAGTCCAGTTTCCTCGTGCGCGGCACCACTCCAAACGGAGGTGACGATGGGTTGGCGTCAAGGGCAGCACATGTAAAGAGCGCCACGATCTCAAATGTCCTTCAGTCAGGCGCCTTCGTATGGTTCGAGAAGATACAGGGGCCCTTAGTGTAGGTGCTACTTGTGCCTGGATGGCGGCTGATGAAGCAGTTGGCTGCACTCGTGCATTTTTTAAGATGTGGTGGTCTTCTCAATGACTGGTCTGTTGAGGGCATCCTGAGCCCCTGGTCTTCGTATAAATGACATCTCTCGGAACCACTGGTCCCAATACCTACTCACAACACAATCAGAACGACTTAATTGACGAGCTACTCGCCTAGCTGACCCCATAGCTTCCATCATGCCGAGGATTATCCCCCTCTCAAACTGCGACAGCTGCTAATATTGTCTTTAAAAATGGCGTAATGGCATGTCTACCTCATCTCTTTCCTTGTAAGCGATTCAGCATTCTCAAACAAGATTTTGTTACCTGTTTTATACTCCACGGAGAACGACGTTAAACACCCTCTACCGGCTATACGTAATACGAAATCACGCTGCACTACTAATAATTTGCATATCTCCGACATGCGAAGTGTCGTTAAGATCCCGCAATTATTTCTTTGTGCGCTAATTTTTTTGTGCATGTGTGTGAGTGTATTTATTTATTTATCTTGTGGTGGAATTTTCATACTCATTTTTCTTGGTGGAAATACATTTGAAAGCGCTCGATTGAGCTGAAACTTTATATTCATGATTATTTTGGATGACAATACAATAATTTAACTATAATTAATAAAAATTGATTAAAATTAATTATTCAAAGAATTACAAATACAGCCCCATTGGCATCATTTTTGGCGACGTGTCAAAACTTGAAAAGGTTTTTTTCTCACATTTTAAGGCGCTCATTTGAGCTGAAATTTTCTATACACTATTGTTTTGGGTAAAAATACGATAATTGAATTATAGTTAATTAAAATTTATTGACTGAAACTTATTATTCAAAGAATAACAGATACAACCTTGTTAGTTTCCTTTTTACCGGTTTCTGACGCCATCTTTGATTCGTCTCTATTGCTGTAACAATGTAACTGTTAAAACAAAGACAAAAGTTGGCGTCGAAAACCTGTTTTTCAGTTAAACTCGCCAAACCGGGTTTGCATTGTTAGAACAATGGAGACAAATCATGCTCTTTTTTCTATTCCTACTATTAGTTCACTCTCTCCCTAGATATATATATATATATATATATATATATATATATATATATATATATATTTATACATATATTATTCAAATTTTCATTCTAATAAAATACTTTCTATTCATCCATTCAAAGTAAGAATTAACTTAATTTTTTTATATTACTTATTTTGATAGGTAGGTAATAATATACATAATACAAAAATTAAAAGGTTCAGAAACAAACACTGCACCTTATGTCAATATTTTGGATGTAGCATTAGGCTTTAATGTCAAATCTCACCAATAAAATGATTAAATCATCTTCAAATGTAAGAATGAAATGATGCATCTGAGAGATGCCGCGCGCCTATAGATGGAACTTTTCGAAGCGCGTCTAGAGGAGGGTTAAAAAGTGTGAGCAGAGGAATTTAAACAGGGACCCACGAGACGACCCTCGTAAAGAACGGCCAAAAATCACAACTACACCGGAAACCATCGAGAGAAAGTGCATGATATCGTATTGAATGGTAGGCTAAAGAAGGTGTGTGTGAGTGAGGTAGTTCAGGCTGTGGGGATATCAACAAGATGAGGGGGGGGGGAAGAAAGATCGTTTGTGAAAGATTTAAATACATCTTTAAATCTTTCACAAGGAATTAAAGATGCTAAAATTCTAACCAAGATGGGTGCCGCATGTGCTGAATGCCTATCAAAAGCAAATCGCAAGAGATTTTCACAGCAATATTTGAACCGATTCAATACACATTCCACCAATTTTGTGCGGCGATTTGTCTCTATGGACGAGTCCATCACTACACGTCAGAAACGAAACAGCAGTCGAATCCGGTAGTTCGGCACTCAAGAAAGTGATTGGCTGGAAAGGTCATGGTCAGCGTATTTTGGAATGTGAAAGAGATCCTGTTAAAAGCAGAACAATTACAGGTGAATATTAATCCAAACTTCTTGACCAGCTGGATGCCGAAATTCGTGAGAGGCAGCCTGAATTACAGAAGGAAAAAGAATGATCTTTCTGAGGATAACGCGCTTGTTCATAAGGGTGCTTTGGCGATGGGAAAACAGCGGGGTTTCAGGTACAATTTGCCGGGCCATCACCCCTATTCTCTTGACTTGGCACTCTCAGACATCCATTGTTCCCAAACTTGAAAAAATTGGTTTCTGGGAAATGATTTGTGTCTAATGAAGAAGTTGAGAGTGTCATAGAGGAATATTTTCAGAGCCTTCTCCACTCTCACTTCAAGAAAGAATATTGACGTTGGAGAAACGCAGGACCAAGAGTTGGAGCCAAGAGAAATTATTTCGAAAAACAAAAGCATTCTTTAATTGAAAATGGCGATCTTTTATTGTTAAGCCGAGAACTTTTCACCTTACTTTTGTGCAAGAGTCTGTATAATTAAGGATTAAAAATGAATAAAACAGTTTTGTGTATTCGAAAACTTTCGAAAATTAGGTAAGTTTAGTTTAAATTTACATTCGGATGGTAATGGCATTAAGTTGCAAATGAAGTAAAAAGATGACTCTTAATTGTTTGCTTAAGTAGCCACGTAAATTATAATTTGCATACAAATTACATTAAAATAAAAATTAGAAAAAAAAAAAAAAATAAGAATTATAAAAAAAAAAATGAATAATTTTTGTATCTTACTTATCCCTTTCCTATAAATACATATATCAGATAAAAGTAACCCACCATGTCGAGCAACTGATGTACGAGGTGGAACACACAAAAAAACGAGACTAAGTGTGTAACTTGAAAAAGAGTGAAGTTGGCAACAACTGTTTTGGTGACATCATCCCACACACCTCCTTTATCCATGTAGCGAGTTTCAACTTTGTCGATTACATCAGTTGAGAGTACTGCGTCATTGAGTGAACATGTGCAACTGTATTCTGTCGGAAAAATGTCTAATGTAAAAAACCGAACAACGAATCTATATCAAGTTTCCTGTCAAACTTAATCAGCCACGGAAACATTTCAAATGTTAATCAAGGCTCACAGAGATGAAACTTTGTCTCCAGCATTCGTTTTTGAATATCAGAAGCGGTTTTCAGGGGGAAGGGACAGTGTGGAAAACGATGGGTGGCCAAGGTTAGCGATTACAGACCAAAACATTGCTAAAGTACATGAGGTGATCCGGGTTGACCGAAAATTAAGTCTTCGTGCAGTGGCGGGGCAGGTTAACTTAGTAGGGAAGCTGTTAGACGCATTTTAACGCATGAGGAAGATTTGTACGATGGTTGTTCCAAAAGGGCACTCATGAAGACCCAATAAAACACGCAAAATTCAAGGCAATGCAGATTGTCTTCCTCGATATTATTCGAAGTTTAATGATTGAGTGGGTTCCCAGTGGTCAGACTATTAATCAACACTACTACATGGAAGTACTAAAAAGATTTCGTGAAAAATATAGGAAAAAAAAAGGCCACAGTTGGGGAGGGATGGATAGCTGTTGCACGAAGACAATGCACCTGCTTAAGGCCCTATCTGTCCAGCAGTTTGTGACCAGCAAAAATATTTCTGTGATAGGGCATCCACTTTATGACGGGCTCACGCGTCTTTCCTGTAATATAACCTCTGGGTTCTTTGACGGCCAAGATTAATGGCAAATCTTTTCCAACCCAAATCCAAGAAGTGAAATGCAGTGTAGATGCAAATAAGATAGTCTTTAAAAGAACAGAAGATTTAGTAAGCGGGATGGCAATTTAGAGAAAGTTCTGTTTGGGAAAAGATTTTTTAGTGTAATTTGACGGCCTAGCAAAGAAGCACGGATTCCTAGCCATTACTACAAGGTGCATACTATTGCACGCGAGCCTAACTGTCTTTCGGAAGGTGATTGAACCGTTGCGTGGAATTAAAGGTAGGACAGATTATTTTCCGAATTCGTAATATTAATAGAATTGAGAGTAGGCGGATAATATAATTATTTAGATAAGTGATCCAATTGCGCGATCTGTTTCAGCTACGGCTACGTGTTTTGGTTTATTCTCACTTAATATGTTTGTTCAATATATTAGAAATTTAAGTTAAACTATTAATAAAGTCATATTGAGAATTCTAAAATGTCTATTCATTTCGAGAACTCCACACCTCTAATTCACGCTGAAAACCAACGATATGGTCGACAAAGATCGACCATATCACAACTTTATTCGCCTGATTTGGATCTATGCGACTACAGTTAAATCTTGCTTAAAGGGAACCTATTTTACCTCATTTTAGGAGGTTCAGGCAAAAACGGAGAGAATCTCCTAAAGGATCTTTTAAAACTCTTGTTCCAGAACTGTTACTAGCAATTGCAGCACCAAATGTAGAAGTGTGTGAATGCTGAAGGGGACTACTTTAAAGGTGATGATATTACAAAGAACTTATTCTGTAAGTACAATGATTTATTTTACCATTATTGTTTTTTTTTATTCCTACCTCGTATGTTAAATTTGTCGAGGCTGAAAGTCTTCACGTTGGTGTGATTTAAAATATAGAAAGTGGAGAGGCATTTCAGACAATGTCCTTGTCACATGACCGAGGTCCGTCACCTGGTGAGCTCTCTCATTGTTTTGAGTGAAGAAG
>BMAV01026266.1:67235-77601 GCA_019973955.1 Trichonephila inaurata madagascariensis | reverse complement strand
CTTGACAAATTTTGCTTTAATACCATTGTTTTATCCCTCTTTATTCCCTGGTGTGCTCAAGTCAAGGAGTTCTCGAAAATTACTAAATAACTGAAATTTAGCATAAAATATTTAAAAAGCATTATTAAAAAATTCAATTAATAATTAATGGTACTGGCTCATGGTCAAATGAATTATATTAATGGAATCATATTAGTCCAAAAATGATGCAGAAAGATGGAACTCGCGGGGGAAGGGGGGAATCGTCTCCGAAAGCAATGCAGTTCTCGCAACATACTATTTACAAGATCTTACGCCATCAAATCACATTTTTTGACCAAGTACTCATTAGCTCTCGAGACTGGCAAACTGCAATCGCTGTGCCAAGAACATGTCTACCAGACTCTAAGCGATTTGGACATCTGACTGGCCACTCCATCCTCTGAATATAATCCCAATTTATTTGCCGGCCATCCAAACCCAGTATAAATGCTGGACTAAATTAACTGGATCCCAACTGCCTCTCTTCAGTTTTGTACAGGGTTTTTCATCTGTATACTTCACAACAGTCATTTCCCTGAAAGATATGCAGCTCTCATGCACTCAACATCAAACTATACTAAACTACCTACATATTAGTCCCCTTCCATATTGTTAGAGAAATGGTACAGAATCCTTGTTTCTCTCCAAGCAGGAACACATCGAGAATCATTGTTCACAGATAGAATCTCGACTCATCGGTGATGAGAAAGCAAGACCACTGCTCTCCAGTCAAAAGGGTTATCTTATGTGAAGCGAGTGCACACTGCCATGAAGCTGTCTTATTAAATATAAGCCCTAGGTAAGCAGTATATCTCAAAACTTATTTTGGAAACTGTGAAGATTTATAAGTTAAGTAGCTGTCATTCCCCTATTGCACTTTGTAGTTATAAGACAAATGATGCATACCTGTAACGGGTTCTTTGGAGGTTGTCCTGGCCTCGCCTGCAACTCGTACCATAATGTGGAAACCGCATTTTGAGGCACACTGTGAGTGATTTTGCTATCTCTGGTTCAGAATGCCCCATTTCCAAACTGCTCTCTACCACAACCTGTCATTCTGACATTAGTCTCTATGAAATATTTTGCAAAAATTATTCGTATACCTGCAAACATGAGCAAATTAAAACCACAGAGACAGTGATGTTTAAACACTCCAGAAAAATATCTTTTTTATGATTACCAGTTTTGATTAAAAATGATTCAGTAGTTTGGAAAAATCTGCAGCAAGTAATTATTTGTTCCTTAACTTTTGCACATTAAATTTGAAAACCAGACATTTATTCAGACCTCAAAATGTAGCAGAATTTAATAACGATAAAAGGATTATGTTCTTGTAAATAAAATTAAAATCTTAATTTAGTGGACAGGTTACTAAATGGTTACTATGCCATTAACAAATGCATAATTTTATTGGATCACAATTACAGCATACTAATGAATTAAAAAAAACACTATTATTTAAATCATCTCAATATTCTATATTAATTTTAAACAGGACTGCTACGAAACTGAATTTTTAGTGCAAATTGCATATTAACAGATACTGCAAGTTTTTTTTTTTTAAGAAATATGGTTCTAATTTACATAAGTCATGGAAGATTGGAATGTTTTTAATACCCCACAAGAATTTTAATGTTACATATAGTAATGTATGTAATATTTTTATAAATTAAATATTTCAATTTAGCAGTCAGCTTACTACATAATTAGCCAAAATAAATTAAAGGAACACACCTTTTACAATTTTCACCTTAGGAGAACTAAGATTTTAATGATTATTTAAAATCAAGATTTCGAACAATACATAATTTATTAGCATAATTAATTCCTAAAAAGTTCTCATTATACAACCCAAGTTTTTTAGAAAAATTTAGATGGTTCAATACATTGATCCACAAAACTAAAGGTTTATTTATTATACTTTCAAAGCTTGGAAAATTTTAGTTAAGGGTTTCATGAAACAATCAATTTTTTTATAATTGTATTTAATAATTCAGATTTTTCATAAAATTACTTCTTCAATCTTGAATTGAAAAAAATTATCCATTGTTAGGTACACAGACAAGAAAATAGATTTAAGAATGCAAACCATTTATTTTTGATACTATTATCAACATTGAATTTGATGTTTGCCTTACTTTGCTCAAAAGAAAAACTGTTTTTCAATATCTTCCCACTGAAAGTTTAAGGCAATTTTTGCTGTAAATGTGTTATATTTACTGCTGTTAAACATACATTTATAAATACCTCCTTTTTTTTTAATCTGTAACAGAGCATAAACACTACAATTAAAAAATTGTTTTGCAAATCTGCCAATAGACCCCAGTTTAAAATCAGTCATTTATGACCATTAAATTGAGAAAATGGCAAATTTTCTTTCAATAAAGAAACAATTACCTTTGCTTCTTTAATACATTTTCAATGAAAAAAGTTTTAAATTAACATTTACTTTTCATAATTACTAAAAAGATCTGCATTAAAATTTTTAAAGTAGAAAGATTTTTTTAAATGTATTTATAAAAAGTATGAAATAAGCAATTAAGAACATCAGGAAATCTCAAAAAAGAAAACTTCAAATGAAAAAAAGTAATTTTTCAAAAATATATTTATTCATCAGATAGAGTTATCTTCATCTTCCGATTCTTCTTCTGACGAGGGGTAATCTACATAAGGGCTATTGGTATTTACAAATAATTTATTAGAATCTGAATTTGTCTTTGGGTTTTTTTAAAGATGGCACAGAAAATCGTTTGGAATCTGGCCTGAAAAAAAAATTTAAATCTTAGATACAGAATTTACATTGATACAAATTTCATATAAAACAAGTATTCAAAAGCTTAACACTTGCCAAGAGAGCTGTTTCCTTTATTAAAAAAAAAAAAAAAAATTAAGAATTTACTATTTCTGCAATTATTTTTTTGAACAATTTTTGAAAAATGGCAAGAAAAAGAAATTAATCCACAAAAAAGGTATAATTTACTAAAACGCAAAAATACCATTCATTTAATTTAAGTAGTATTAAAATTTTACTTTTGTAATGTTTCTAAAATATTAATTGATTTTATCGGGTTGGAGGGAAAGTTCTGTCATATTTTAAAGAAAATATTTGAATGCATTTATAAAAGTATGTGTTTAATACTAATCAATTATATATGCTCCATTATTTATAACAACGTTGCCATCTTCCAGGTAACATATAAATTCCTATTTTGTAGAAGTTCTCGTCCTTGGAGTTAAAATAGTCAGCAAATGCCTTAGAAACGCTTTCAAAAGACTTGAATTTTTTTCTGTTAGATAATTTTGCAGAGATCTGAACAGGTAATAATCAGATGGTGCAATGTCAGGTGAATACGGTGAGTGACCAAGGACTTCCCAACCTAACGCATTCAGTTTTAGTTGTGTCACCATTGCAGAATGCGGTTGAGCATTATCGTGTTGAACACTATTCCTTTTCTGGACGCTAATGCTGGCCTTTTTTCTTTGATAGCTGCATTCAATTTATCCAGTTGATTGCAGTACAGATCCGCGTTGATGGTTTTTCCCTGTTTCAGCAACTTGTAGTACACTAGACCTTTCCTGTCCCACCACAAACAAATCAGTACTTTTCGTTGATGGATACTTGGTTTTGGAACTGTTGCTGATGATGTTCCTGGTTTGCAGTAAGATTTTTTTCTCTTAATATTCTCGTAAAGAATCCACTTTCATCTCCAGTAATCAGCTTGTCCAAAAACGGCTCCACATTGTATCTAATCAGATGTGATGAACACATTCTTACAAGATCAGACAAATTCTTTTCCGTTAATTCATGTGGAACCCAAACACTTCGCTTTAACACAAACCCAAGAGATTTAATTTGATCTCCAACAGTTGTATGATGAATGCCAAACTCTTCTGCAATTTCTTGACAAGTTAAATGTGGATTATTTTCCAACATGGATCGCAAAACATCATTATCGATCTTGGATGGTCGTCCAGATCGATCACTTCCTTGGAGGCTCAGATCCCCCGAACGAAATTTACTAAACCATCTTTGACAAGTACGAACATTTACAATATCTTTTCCAAATACTGCTCATAAATTTTTACAAGCAACCGATGCGTTGCTTCCTTTTTAGAATTCATACAAAATGCAGTGTCGTAAATGCACTTTATTTACTGACATGCTTTTCACTTTAAATATTACAAGTAAATGATGAACAGTAAAAAAGGACTTTTATATTATACAGCAGCTAAAAAAACAAAAATAAATCCGAATGACTCACTAGCTAGATGTTTTTGTTTTTTTTTATTTACAACAAAAATCACCTGCCTATTTAAAATACGACATAACTTTCCCTCCAACCCAATAATTTACAAAATAAAGCTTATTTTATGTTTCAAAAACATTAAATATATTTAAGAAATATGTAAGGCTTTCTCTTCCCATGCCTTTAAATTATTCAGTTCTAGTTACAACTCTTTTAATAGTACTTAAGTTATATTAAAAAACAGGTTAGAAAACTTAATCAAGAATCTTAGTCAAACAAGGAAAAAAAATACTGTGTTACCTCTTTAAAAAGGTTTTCATTTTTATTACAAAATTCCCAGTAGAGACGTTTGTACTTATAATTAAAATATTACGCATAAAAAATGAGCAAAAATTTCACATCATTAACTTTTTCGATATAAATATTTACAAAAATTGGTAAAAGGTCTCATGGTAAATTGTTCCTCACCCATTTTTCCCTTAACTGTATAAAATCCATAGCTTAAAAATTTTAAATAGTTTATGAATGGAAGTTTATACACCATTTATAATTTCAAACTAATTCAAAACCTTGTAGTGAAACTTTCAGTATATAATATTTTAAAAGGATAATTACAAAAAATAAAACATATTCACTGTCTTTGTTATCTAACAAATATTTCATATTGTTACGTAGATCCGAGGGTTCGAGGATTTTATGTAAAACAATCACAAAGAAAATAAACAGTTTTTTAAGAGCGATGCGAATTTATTATCAAAAATTCAATCCTTTAAATACAGGATTCAGCAGCGATATTCACAGAGTAAATATCCAAAGGTCTTCACACCTTCAACAGCAATCAAACACAATAACAGTGTTTAAAAATACACGTAAGTAAAGATTATTTACAAGCACAGCCGAGCTAATCACTCGTCAAAACAATCCTCACTACTCGCTGGTTTAATCCAGACTTTTCGCCGTTCCGGCGAGCATCTCCTTTATAGGCGCGACAGAAACTTCCAGAAATATAACAGCTCGTGTCATTGAACGTGACACTAGTGGAGAGATCTACTACTTTCTAGAAGATTCCCGAGGGTTCCGAACTCGCCAACATGGTCGCCAATGACGCCAAAATCGCCAAATTGGCCGCCAACTTGGTCGCCAAAAATGATGCCAACTTGGCTCTACCGCCAAGATTTCGCCAAGTTCTCATTGGATCGCCATTATAACGTAAGGGTCGGCATTGCTTGTGAATGGTACAATTTTAACATGAAATAAACATAACATAGAGTAATATAAATGCATTAAACACTCAAATATACAAATTATTTACACTATTTACACAAAATTCGTAACACTATATTTTGAAGAAATGTCAGCAAAATTTTAAGCAAATAAGATCACAATTATCCAAATTACAGTGGAAATACTTACCATACACCTTCATCCATTAAATGCTGTATTTGCTCTTTTAACAAGAGATGGATAATTTCTCCTTTTAGTTTCCCTCCTTCTTTAATTGTATCAACTAATACAAAACAACCTAAAAAAAATTCATGTACATATTTATAAAATTTATAAATTTAATATAAGAAAACTATTCTAATGATTTTTAAGAGTTACTTAGGTATTTATAAACTATAAAAAAGTCTTATTTTTTATACTGTGCAATCACATTAAAAGATTTCTCTCTACTAGGAAATAGTGCTAAACAAGAATACAACACAAAGACAATTTCAGAGCCAATGAATATTTCCACAATTATTTATTAACATCACACTATTAAACAACACAAAGATTAACATAATGACACTGTATAATTTAGAGCCACAGTAGAGTGATAGGGACGGCATTCAAGCTGGCACTCCTCTCTTCCACATATTGCAATGCAAGGTCATTGCATTGGATTCTTTTTAGGTGAGAAAAAGACCTACTTTTCTGTTGCAAACTTATAAACACAATCCAACTAATTTGAGGCATAAGTAGATAAAATTCAGATATTGTTATTCAACAGACTTCATAGGTATGTTCCTTTCACAACGATTAATCATTAACAACTGATTAATACCCAATCATTGTTACGTTATACACTTTAGTAAATTTTTGAAAGCAAGCAACTCTTTATGTATCAAAACCACTCATGATACTGGGTCCATAAACATTTTTCTATTCGAGATATATCTGTACAGTAGCTATTAGAATTTCTTTCTTTTGCACAAAGAAAGTATTAAAAATTTCATATTTGGCTTTAGCAGAATTTCCATGCGAGCATTTATTTTCAGCAAAGGAATCGACTTTCTTTAATAGCTCAAACCCTGGCAATTCCTGTATGCAACATTACAGCAATGATATTGGTAACATTTATGCAGTACATGGTTTGAATGAAAGTTGCGAAGGTCATTTCTTGGTTTAAACAAATTTTCTCTACTAGTACGACTTGAAAATTTTATCAAATTTAAAACCTTTATCAAGACATCTTATATTTCACCACTAGAATGCCAGACAATATAATTTCCACATTAAGGCATAAAAATTCTTTTCTTAAAACTGTTAAATTGTATTCATTACTTTTCTTAATTTATTAAATTTGTATGCAGAATTCCCCCCAAAGTGTTGTGAAATTATCTTTATTCACACTTTGCTTATGGATAGAATATAGATTACTTATAAAGATGTCAGACATCGTAGCAACTTTAATTTCAAATTTCTTTCTTCTAGGCGATTGTTTTATTGTGTTGCAAGTGTATTGACGAGTACAGAAACCCTCAAATGTAATTTTGTCATCACATGTTGTTTCAGCTACACCAACACCTGCCATTAAGATTTCATATAAAAAAAATTGTGAGTCATAATTAATTATTTTTATTTTTTTTGTAGAGTTTTCTTTCATTCTAGTGATTTTCTATGAATAAAATTTTAAATGGCTCAAAGAGAAAGAGGGGTTATTGTATAAGACATAACTGCACTTTTAATAAACGTTTTTTGATAGTGAATCAAAAAGTGGAGTATTATCCTACGTGTATAAAAATTTGATGATGAAAATATTAATCCTGTTGTATCACCCAGACTTGAAAGTGACAAGGTTATTGAAATTGACGATTCTCAAAGTCAAAATGAATTTTTGACTTGCAATGGCTCCCAGTTGAAAAGAAGGTACTCAAAATGTAATCGGTAGGTTAACATTGCAAAAATATTCTGCAAGAAAATAAGGGTCTAAATGATGCTAAATGAAATAGAAATGATAGTGTTTTGAGCGCTTGGTTGCTTTTTATAAACAGTTTTACACAATATAATAAAATGCACTCCTCAAGTATTAGAAAATTATGCTTGGTATATTTTGAAAAGAAAACTTGGCTTACATTTTGATTTGGTATGTACGTGGAGTTTCAGTAATTAGAAGTGTGTAACTTCATTTGTTATGGTCTACTATATGGAATGTAAATTTTTTTACAGAAATAATGTTATTTTATGAAATATCAAGATTTGAGGTACAATTTCAAATCAATCAAGATAAATTTGCAATAATTTCAAAAGTATGGAGTCATTACAGTGAAAAATGCATATGCTGCTATAAGCCAAAACAGAACATAATCAATGAACAGTTATTTCCTAGTAAGACTTGTCCCTATAAATACAGACAAACAGCTTGGATATGGATATAGATTACTAAAGATTTGGAAAGTAAATTTTGATTGCCTTTCCTACTCTAGGAGGGGGAAAATGAAATACAAGATCAAAGTCTTCAGACTTTATGCACACACAAATGCAGTTTTAAAACTAATTGATCTGTTGCAAAATACAGGAAGCAACATCACAGTTGATAATTTTTTACTTTTCTTTAGTTGGAAAACTAAAAGAAAAGTGTACATGTTAATTAGCAAGGTGAGTAGAGCCAAAAGGAACAAAAAAGGTATAAAATAAAAAGAAACATAGTAATCCATTCAAGCAATTGCGAATAATTCAAAGAAAAAGTACCTGGCGCTCTCAGTTTTTATAATGCAGCAAAATAAGGATCAAATATTGATCAAATGACAAGCAATATTCAGTCAAGGCAGGTTTAAGATGACCAGTTCATACATTCCACAATATTCTAGATTCTTCTGTCTAAAGCATCATATTTTCACATGTACACTGGGGAAAAAATTATCCAGGAATATTGACCAGTATCAAAATGACACTTGGCCAGCATTCCAGTAGATAGCAAGATTTCTGGCATTCAAGCATTAACTAAATAATAGAAGTAAAGCAAGAAAAAGTAAGAAACTAACAAACCAGTCATCTACTTATTTGCATGTATCTGCAAACTTATTTTCTATCTCATGAAGTCGAGCAGCTTATAAAACAGTCTCATTTCTAAACAACTTATCGTACCTAAAATACCAACTCACACCTACAATCCTCATCTTAAAATCAAGTTTAAAGTAATCTTTCAGTTTATTCTGCACTATCTAAGGATCTGTAATTGCAGTAGAGGAACACTCTTAATTTTTTACTATAGTTCAAGACAATGCTGTATTTTCTTGATCTTGGTACATTTTAAAATTATAAATCTTTACTGTCAATATGTTCCTCACTTGACTAAAGGTCAGCTCAGAACTGGGGGTCTATAGCCCCCAAACCCCCAATTACTAATGGATTCAAGATTATCAAAGAAAAGCTTTTATACTTAAAAGAACTTCACTTTTATTTCAAACAAAAATTAACAAATGATACAACTTCAGAGCAATAATTAGCATCAAGACACAAAGAGCATTGTTCGATAAGAAATTGTATTTTTTTTTTAAAAAAAAAAGAGAAAATGAGCTACTAAACAAATACAATGAGAAAAACTTGCATATGATGTTAGTGTTCCAGCAAATCAAGACAATTCAGGCTTTACAATTACATGCCAGTTAATAGATCAAGTTAAAATTCAATCTCGCAAAAATCGCAATTTATTATAGTTATTATTTACCTGAAGGTGTAACATACAGTTTAACCATTTTACTTATAAAAGAGGATAAACATCACATGTTTAAAAGAAATTATTCTTTGAAAGTTTATTAGGCAAATGCACAACATAAAAGATTAATTTTTGTAATCTTTCCCATACCTACATGCAGTACATGACATTTTCAAATCACAACATATTCACATTTATTCATCTGATATGTAATATTATTTAATCTTTTGAACTTGAGGTGTCAAGAACATGCCCCTCGTCTTCAACTTACTGCTATTTGATTCCCTTAGGTTCCCAGCTTGATTGTATTCCTACAGTTTCTGCATATTCAAATTTTTCCTAATTTAGTTATGTTTATATCCATCCCTTCATAACTTTTTCAAGAGTAAGGATTCATGAAAGGTAGCACTTATAATTATGCATCACTGATAATACAGCTTAACTAATAAAGCATGATCTCATACTGTCAACACAATGATAATTCTCTTAACCTTTCCTTACACATCTTCATGGTTTTTATAAACAAAATGCATTTATGTAAATTTCTTTCCTTTCTTTTTGACTCAAATTTTCCCTTAAGACTTTTGACAATGTTCTTTATTTGAAACTGCCTATTTTACATGTAGTATGTTACTTTGCAAGTATGTGGGTATAGGATTCCAAATACCTTATGTTATTTTATGCCCATCTGTATAAAACAATTTTGATCCAAATCTTTTTCAACTACTTTGAAAAATTCATTTGAATTAAAATTCCACAAAATAATTTTGCTTTAAATTAAACAGTGATATTCCACTTAATACTTCTACATCTTGATAAGATATTTGCTTTGTTTGGTAGTTGACCATTTGTTTGTTCCTATATTATTGAAACACTTTTGTCTCATTATTTAATTAAAATCTTTGGTGGAAATTAAATATGCTAGTAACTAGCCAATCTTTAACAATAATATATATATATATATACAGTGGGCCACAAAAGTGTTCGTACACTTGCAATTTCTTATAAAATTTAATGTTTTCGACTAATAAAAATTAATATATTGTAATTTTTTTATGATATCTGCAACTTATTCTTAATGGAATGACATAATTAATTTTTTAAAAATAGTATAACTATTTTTTTAAAAAATTAATTATCAAAAAGCTATTACAAAATTACGCCACCAAAGTCTTCG
>BMAV01026266.1:9256-20177 GCA_019973955.1 Trichonephila inaurata madagascariensis | reverse complement strand
TATAAGGTCCAATGATAATATACTAAACTCTTCGCTTAAATGAAAAAAACAATACTTGATTTTGATCGAAATAAAAGCATAAGAAGTAATTATCGTTAAATTTGTGTTCAGTTCAGAACTATTTCCGTACATAAATTAAATTTAATAATATGCTAACAATTTTCAGTAACTATTTCACGAAAAATTTTAAAAATATTTAGTAATAGTTTGATTCATAATTAAAAGAGGGCATTTTTTAAAAAATTTTACAAGTGAGTAAAGAAATTTTCTGTAGTATGAATTGAAAGATGGCACTGCGAACGCTGCGTTACTACCTTGTAGGATCAGAACACTTTTCAGCAATGAAAGTTTGAAAAATGAATTTATCGACGGTAAACTATAACAGAAAAGTAATGATTGTGTTTAATTATAATTGTTCGTAGAGTATGAAATTTTAAGTGTGGAGTGCTCTAAATCACATTCGAGCAGAAGATGAAAAAATTATTTCATTAATCCTGAGATTTTGAATCCAACTCAAAGACTTACTTGGGCCAAACAAATAAAGTGTAACTTTACGTGAGGAGCAAAAAAAAAACAAAACAAAACAAAAATCAATATTCCTAGAAACGTATGTTTATTTCGAATAATACATTATAATAAGCATATATAAAAGAATAAGAAAAATTTAATGTTTTCGTCCTGACACTTGACATCTCTTCTCTGCTACTATCTTTCCTATTTCGGGAGAAATTTTTATTTTACGTCATATTATTGTGTGCCAATATATTGGTCGGGTAGCAAAAATGTTCGTTGTGGGCCGCAAATGGCCCGAGCGCCTCGAGTTTTACACCCTAACATACAGCATGATACCTTATTGAAGAGTTAAGGGAATTATTTGATGTTTTACAAATAAAGATTTAGCTTGTATAAGCTAGAAGAATACACATAATTAAGCTGGGGACTAATATTTATTAAAACAATATATAACCTGTATTGATCTATTTAAATGTAACCACATTGTTTGAATTTTTAGCTAAATATTGGTAACATTTCAAAAATTTATAGCCAGGAACAATTTTTTATCCTTATAACTACAAATTATATCGGTAATATTGATACTTTATTGAAGGATAAAATAATTGATATTCTTGTGAAATAAGAAGAGATTATGGATATAAGAGAGCATCTGCTATATATATAGAAAACATGACTAATTTAAAATGTGATTAAGTGATTGAGTAATTAAATAGAGCGTCCGACTTGACTTCAATTTGAGGGTGAAGAAAAACGAGCGACACAGAGAACCTGCACTATCAAAATCTCCCCTTGGTTTCTGAAGGGTTAAGGCTCCAAAAAATAAGAAAAAATTAGTCAACATATGAGACAAAAATTTCGATTGTATAGTTGAACGAATCTAAATAACACCAATCATAGGTACTACTCTACCCTCTAGCAGGAATACGATGCATTATCCGAATCTCAACATTGCAATAATTTTTTTAAGGTGCTAGTTTACTAACCTTTTATACTATTAACAGAAGTGAAGACTTTTCTTTTAACTTATACATTCTTTGGGAAGTTTGTAGAGTAAGGTGTCTGTAAACGTCAAAATGCCATAGAACATTATTATATACAAAAATAAGTCTTACTTAAAAAGTGGTGTTTAAACGTACTATAAACATTTTGCTATATTGTGTCTTTTAAAATGTATTTCCAGTGTATATCGACATATATTTTCTTTTTCTGATGTGTATTATACAAAAGACGTTAATTTTCACATAGCCTTCAAGCATATCTATACATTTCTTTTCTTTATGTTTGAAAACAAGTCCGTGTTTATGTAAATGCTTCGCTCTATTTCTGAAAGTTTGATTTAATTAAAAACATTGAAGCATGTTATTGAAAAATTTAAATAATAAATGGCAAAAATTTTATATTCCGCAACATTATTTATAAACATTTTAACTGTTCCTATATCTCCTGATGATTTAAGAATCCTTTCGCTAAATGTAAAAAAACTATAAAAACCGCCACCTATGCTTGTATTTTGAGCGAAATTATTGCTTTTTTAAAACAAGTAATAATTTACTTACTCTTCATGATGAAAATTTTCATAAGGTTTATAAAGTTTGAGGCCACACTTTTTTCTTAGAATCGTTTGGTTCGTATGAAATATACTTAGAATATCAACTTACATATTCAGATTAGTTATTTTTTTTGTTAAATAAGTAATTAAAATTAATCCTCATTTTTTTCACTTGCGTGGAAATCTATATTCTAAAACAACAAATCTAAAAATACCATATTTATCAGAACAAGTACGTAGGATTTAATGTAAACTAAGTTTTTTCATGACAGAACAAACTTGAGTGAAGATTTGGAAATAATTTTACATCGTTTTAAATAAACGCGTGTATCGCCATCTATATCTCAATTTCATGAAAGTACTTCAAATTTAATATTTTCTTATTGGTAATTAAAATCACATTCTAAGTTATAAATTCTAGAATTAAAATTGAAATAATTGTCTGAGAGAATTGACTGAAGGAAAAAGTACTTAATATGCTGACAGTAAATATTCAATATCTAAAAAGAGCTACAATATATTTAGATTGTACTTGAACAATACGGTAAACAAGACGGAAAATATTGCATTTATGCATCAATCAACAATTTTCTTCTCAGCAGTTTTATCTTCTAGATGATGAGGTATTGGTTTTGAACCCCTAAAAGCATTTGATAAATAATAAATTAATAATTCTTAGGAATGTATTTTGCAGGAAGAAAACTCTGCAATTCAAATAGCAGAAATTTTTTTCGTAAAACTTTCTACTTACCTTGTATAGGATAAAAATTAAAATATAAATCAGAGCATTTATAATGATTCATTATTTTCTGATCCGTTGTATAAACACTATGCAATATACATCATTTAATGTGTTTGCAATATCTGCGGGCATTTATTGCGTACTATAAACAGTGTTTCCTTTTATTTTCAAAAGTGGATTATAAGGAGCTGTGGAAACAAGTGATTTAATGTTAAAATTTTAACCGTTGTCATATATTTTTCAAATGGCAATAACTTGAAAATAATTGATATTTCAAGTGACTTCTTACTAAGGTACTTGGAAATACATTGAATTTTAAGTGCAGTTGTCATCATTCATAACAGCAATAGAGTGTTAAAAATGTGGAAATCCGCCAAGTAACGCTGATATCGTGAGCGACGAAAAATTTCTCTGTACAGAATTCAGAGTAAAAATATTAATACAGCATCCTTTAGACGATTTTACTCTTTTATTTGCGACACTTAATTGTTTTTGATTAGAATATAAATTATTTTACAACTACTTTAGTATCTTTTTTTATTATAAAAATGAATCGAATATAAATGTTACGAAAGATCGAAATCACCAGGAAACGCTATCACACACTGATGGTTGGGGGAAATTTCCCTGGTAAAAGACTGAACTCGCTGCAGTTTTTTTTTTTTTTTTTTTGGTGGAAAAATTTTTTTTTATTTTTTTGTTGCTAGCGTGGTAAGAAAGTGTTTCTTTCATTATTTCACGAATATTACTTTTCAGCAACATTATTTTACCATCTTATTTGATATAATTTTTCTTAAATCGTTTTTAGAAAATAAGTCCTTTACTTTCCATTGGGTTGGGGACAAATCAAGGTATGTGTTTTGTCGGAAATTGCAAATTTTAATAAATGATTTTTCTAGAAATAAAGGTATGTAAATTTTTGAGTACTTTTCCGTTTCACCGGCGCAGGCGATAAAGTCGCCAAAAATGTTACAATCGATGTCAAACGGAATATTCCTGGTAAACTACATCGGTATGCCTACCATATAGTATATATGTTACCGGCAAAGAATGAAATCTGGCATTCTATAGAATGTGTCTAAAACTTGCCGGCAATGTATGAAATGATTCTTATTTCACACATTGCCTAGGCATTCTAAAGAATGCCTAATGAGAAACCGGCAAAGTATGAAATACATCTCCGATTCGTTTCGAATATTGTGTGGCAAGGCACGAGACTTTTAACTCGTGTTTCAGGCTCAGAATTTGTAAGTTGCACTTTGTGGTTTGTACGGGAGTGTCGAAATACTCAATTTTACTTAAACTTGTTCAACAAAAAAATTGATTTTTCCTGTGCTGCATGAAAATGGAAAAGTAAGCTGTAGTGTTGGAGAAGGAGTCATGGTCTATAGCAGGGGACGGCAACCTATGGCACACGGTGCCATTATCAGTGGCACTCAGCACTACTTAAAAAATTTGTCAATTTTTGAATTAATGGAACTTCATAAATTTGTAATGGACCTTATTTGACAAACATCTCCAGAATCACGGACAATTAAGGAATTATGAACAAATTTGAACGATGACTCTAAAGGTAAATTTACAGCTTTTTTGTAAATTATTGAATGCCATAGCTGGAGATATTTAATTGTTTGAAGCGAGAAAATTACATGTATTCTGCTTTCTCACTTTTAGTTCTACATAACTAAGCAAAACATCTTTCTCTTTATGAAAAATATTTCGTGTCCGCAAAGAAATTGTTTAACAACTCAGAATGCTCAGAATCGTGTCAAAGTGAAAGTCACAAATTACACCACATTTTTTGCGATATGAAAGGGAAGCAGCACTAGGTTAACATTAAAAATTTTACTTATCTTTTTATTTAACTGTAATGAAGGGAAATACTTATATTTTATGTTGTCTATTTCTTATTTTAATAAATATGTTTAAAAAACATAGCATATGTACAATTTCGAGTTTTTTAAAAAAATTTTGTTGAAGAAAGTTATATTTCATGTTATTTATTTTTATATTAAGAAATATTTTTTATTGATGCAAAATTAATGCATAATAAAGCTATAAATCTATATAATTGAACTCTATTCTCTATCTCTGTAAACATTATCGTGAGAATCGAATTGTTTCAAAAATGTCCTACTGTGTGTGGCACGCTGAATCATAATTGGTAGATTGGTTTTTGACATGCCACAGATAAAAGGTTGCCGACTCCTGGTCCATAGGCATGAAACAACTGTTCGACGCCGAGTTGCCCAAAATCCGAGTTTAAGCTACTAAAAAAAGTGTTTTTTTAACTGAAATTACTTACTAGAAGTTAATAACTGATGTACAAATGGCCAAAAGGACTACTAAAAAGGAACCCAGTGTTTATTGGTTACTGAATAGCTATGATGTGATGTTTGGTGAAAATAAAAGTAAACTCATACAACCTGTTAAATGAAGACGTCAGTACTATACAGAATGGTTCCCAACTCCCGGTCAGTGGATCAAATGGTATCGGGCCACTCAAAGATTATTAAATTATTTCCATTTTTTTATTTACTGGGGTGTGTTTCTCTAGTGTTTGAGTAACAATGGAAATTACTTTATACTTTATGTAAAATCACTTTATATTCATTTTTTGGAGTAACTGAATTTTATTCTGAAGGCATGTTTAAATACAATTAAATATTTAAATCAAAATTACACTCACTTCTAAAAGTTAAGCACGAAGATGTAAAATGCAAAAAAATCAACAAATACTGCTTTGATTGACACAAAATTTGGCAGTAAAGTAGCATATATATTTATACATAAAACAAAATCAATAATTATATACAGAAATGAAAACAATATTAAATTTTTGTAAATTATCAGATAATGTCATACTGGAGACAAACAGAATTATGTATAAAGTGAAAATAAACAGCATAAAATGAAAAAAAGGGCATTAATAGGGTATGTGATTCCCCCTCATCTGTATGCAAAACTTACACCTTCTGACCATGCTTTCAATTAGGTGGTCAACCACCGCAGAATTAAGCAATCGCCATTCTTCTTGTACAGCAGTTTCCAGCTCAATCAGAGTGGCTGGAGGTGGGAAACGTGAAGGTACAGCACGGCCGAGAGCATACAAAAGGTTTCAATGGAATTAAGGTCGGGCGAATATGCTGGCCGCGCCATACGCGCAATCCCTTCACTCTCCAGGTAGTCATCGACGATGTCAGCTCTATGGGGACGTGAGTCATCGTCCATTAAAACAAAAGTAAGGCCAACTGCTGCAGCGTACAATCTCACAATGGGTTCTAGGACTTCATCTCGATACCCGACAGCCATCACAGAACCCCATTTAAAGATGTGCAGGTCGGTGCGGTATCCTAATGAAATTTCTGCCCACACCATAATGCTTCCGCCTCGGAATGCGTGATGTTCGGTGATGTTTTGGGGCTGATTGCGTGTTCCCTTTTTACGCCATATCCTTATATGCTTATCATCTGGCTCCAGAGCAAATCTTGACTCATCAGTAAACATGACATTGCCCCAGTCAAATTCAGTCCAATTGCCTTGTTCCCGGCACCACTTTAATTGTGCTCCTCTTGATTGGACGGACAGAGGAACACAAACTCGAGGTTCCCGGGCATACAGTCCATTCATATATAATCTTCGGCGTATAGTAGCTGCACATATAGCCTTACCAATGGACGCTGTAACCACAGATGTCAAAGGAGTGGAGGACAAGCTGCGATTTCACTTGGCTACAATAGCAATATATCGATCTTCCGCGGTGGTTGTAACCCTTGGGTGACCGCTTACGGGCCTTCGGACAACTGTCTGTGTAGTTTGGAGTTGTTTCCATAAACGTGAAATTACAGAATGATGAACGCCGAAGAAAAGAGCAACATCTGTGATCGACTGTCCTGCTTCAAAGCGCCCCACAGCACGCCAGCGCTCAGAATCTTCCATTCGTTTTCTGGAAGTCATAGAAACACATATGTTTTGAAAACAAATTGTACGAAAGTTTTAAACACCTTCTATCAGCACCTACAGTCAACTTCTGTAACCCTTCATAAAGCTGGCTTCTTATATGACTGCCCTTTTTGCATATTTCTTGACATGAAAGCACGATTGGCTGTTACCTAACATATTTACATACTTCCATCTACCTCTGCAGCGAATTGCATCTTCTTCAATTCTGATTGGCTTCCGGAAATTAGCCTTTTCCACTCCGTGCTTAACTTTTGGAAGTGAGTGTATGTATAAATTATATCAGTGTAAATATGCATGTTTTTATTATGTCAGAAAGTATTTTGTTTTACTTCATTCGAGTAAATAATTTTTTTTAATCTTTTATTTTCGATATGCTCACGCCCCCCTCGTAGGTATATCGCGCCCCCCAGCGGGGCGCTCCCCACAGTTTGAGAAACACTGATTTAACACATAAACTAGGCTTCCTAAATTATTGCAGAAAGCTCGTAGTAAATGCTGTTCATTCTGTTTTGTTATTCGACACCACCACTTTGCAAAGATTGAACTCTTATGCAACTCTTGAAATGGAAGTTATATGGAACTGTTTATATGAGTTTTCATGTAGAAGTGAAACGCTCGCATGGCATAAATAGCAAACGGGGTAAAGTTTTCTTATTTACAAACAAAGGCCCTGATTCTTTTAGAAAATTTATTTTCTAAACATGCTGGTAATGGATAAAAAATTGTTCACTCAATGTAAACATTATTTGATAAAAAAAAAAAAAAACCGTAAAGAAACACGATGGAAACATATCAAACAGCTACAAAAGCTCACGTAAAAGTAGATGATTCCATAAAAAAAAAATTAAGATATTATTGGGATGCCTCATATGTTGATACTTCTCAAAAGCACAAGGACATACACATATCTCAGGATTAGGTGTAGTTATTGATATCTTTAGCTTAGAGACAATTACATTAATACCCTGAACTCATTCGATAGGTAGGACTGAATGGTAACCGAGTAATTCGGGATATATATATGTAATAATTTCCCTTAGAATCCTTTTAATTAACTATTTTTAATAATATTCAAATAATTCTTTGGTTCAAAACAAAGGCCCTAATCTTAATCATAATCGACTAATTTTATTACATCAGAAATCTCTTTCCTGCCCATTTTAACCAATCAAAGCTCTTGTTAAAAAAATAGACACGCGGTCTTCACTACCGGGTTTAAATACCGATGTCTCTGGAAATCCCACCCTCTTCTCTCTTTGTCTTTGTGTTCCTCATGTGAAATATCGCGGCTGCTTATGTCTTCCGTTATATGTGTCTGTTTTCGTGTTCTTGCCAAATAGATGTGAAATATAAAGGTGATTGATTATCTGCGTTATGTGTATGTAATTAAACAAGATGAAAACAAATACTGAAGATGTTTTTCCTGAGACCTGATATCCAAATACACCAACACCGGCCAACGACGATATATATATATATATAGTTTAGCATATTAATATAGTAATATCTCGGCTTACGCGAACCCGGATTTACGAGATTTCCAAAACGCGTCAATTCTTCTTTTGTTTGAGGGGGTGGGGGAGGGAATTGTTCAAATTGATGAAATTAGTAACGTGGTCGAAAAAGTTGTTGATCTTGTCTGGCAAATAACTTTAGAAGGGGATAGTGATTAGAGTTTCTAATTTCCCGGGGTTTTCCATTCCCGGGAATTCATCAAAATTTCAAAAAATTGATAAAAAAATTATTTTTAAATAATAACAATAATAATTAAATAATAGGTAACAGAATAGAGATCGATATATTATTGAAAGAGAGAAAAACTATCTTCAGAAAAGGGCGAAATCTTTAAAGTAATTATTGAAATTGTTAATAGGAGACATTCATTGATTCAAAAAATGTTCATAAACTACAAATCAACTAAAATTTTAACGTCCAATCCAAAATCCGGCCGCCCGTCTGAAGTGTCTACTCGAGAATCTTGCTTTGTAATACGCTCTATAAAAATAAATCCAAGACTATAAACTTCACAAATAGCTTAAAGTGTTGTTGAAATATTGTAAAAAAAGTATGACTTTAATTACAATTCGAAGAAAACTGAAAAAGGATGACTATCATGCCCGAGTGGCACTCAAGAAGCCATTCATGTTTCGAATGAACAGAGCTAAGAGAATGACCTTTGCCAAAAAACACCTAAATAGGGCACATATTTTTAAGAAAAATGTAATATATTCAATTGAAAGCAATTTTTGTAATTTAGCATCAAAAAGCACAAAAATATGCATGTAAAAATTCCCGGGCAGATCTTAAGAAAGAAAATCCTTTTTTGACTATCAAACGTGGAGGAGGAGGCATATTGTTCGGGGGGGGGGCATTGGAAGCCTTTCAGCTGGTAATCTAGAATTCATTGAATCAACAATGTACAAAATTGGTTTTTTTTATCTAATTGAAGCAAAATATCAGGGCATATGCCGAGAAATTTTCGGTGAGTAATGATTTTTACTTTCAGCGGAACAAAGATACCAAGCAAATGGCTCACATTGTGAAGTCATTGTGAAGCCATGGCTATTCTGACATGTCCCAAACCAATTCGGAAAGCCTACCTAGTCCCCAGACCTAAGCACAATACAGCATTTGTGGGATTTACTCAAGTGAATAATCAGGGAGAACGTAATAACATCCAAGGAAATGCTCAAATCTGTCATAGTAGAAGAATGGAAAAAAATAGCCACATATGAAACAACTAAGCTAGGTAAATTCTTGCCAAATATGTAGAGAATGTTATAGAAAGAACGGAGAATAGCTTAAAAAGTATTAACTTTTAGTTACAATCCATTATTGTAAAGGTTTTTTCCAGTGTAAGCAGACTTTTGACGCACACGATTTGTGTCGTTCTCAAGTTATTAATACTTGTATTATTTTATGTAATATTCAGGTGATTGTTTCTTATACTATTTGAATTTACGACGTTAGAGAAATCAATAAAAAAAAATAAGTGATTCAAAAAGACTTTATTTAATTCGCGATCTTTGCATGAATATGAAAGATGATCGCCAGTACGCAGACTTTCGGAGACAAGTGTAAATTAGATACCCCATAACCCAGTGCTTCTTAAACTTATAAAACTGACGACCCACTTTTCAATCATAATTTTTCTCGTGCCCCCGTTATACAATAATAATGTATAGAATACAATAGTAATGCACTTTGTCACTAAGGCTACAATACGATCTTAATTATAAACCGCGCAAATTAATAAGAAAAGCATATTAAATTTTGTATATGTTACTTTCAAGTAAATATAGTTTAAGTAAATGAATTTCAAGTTATAGGATATTTCTATTTTTCTTTCTCTTAATTATTAAATTGGAGCAGATTGAAAAATGCCGTGGCTGCTTTGAACACAAAATATATATCTCAGCTAAATATAGAAAAAGAACTCAAGAGTGTCAATTTCTAATCGTAAACCTTCCTTTGAAAAAAACTTTGCTCTGCGAGACAAGTCCATGGAAGTTGCTAATACTTATTAAACTTGCTCTTAATTTAGTATTTATTAATCTTTATATATAAAAATGGATGTTTGCATGTATGAAATCGCCTCACTCCAACACCGTTCAACCGATTACTATGGAAATTGGCATGTATATGTATATTTTTGTGGAGAAGGTTTTTGTGCTATTCTCTTTGCTGCAGCTTCCCACCAAGTGGCGCTATAGAATATCTACTTCTGCACCGTTCAATATATCACCGAGTTGCCAACAGGGTCGCCAAAAAGGGTGCCAACTTGGCTCTATTGCCAACATTTCACTATGTTTCTATTGAATCGTCATTATAATGTAAGGAACGGCGTTGTGCTTGTGAATATTACAATTTTAAATTAAAATAAATACAACATAAAGTAATATTGACGTATTACACGTCCAGATATAAATTATTTACACTATTTTAAGCGTTCACTGCACAAAATGTGTAACAATGTGTTACTTTTGCTGAACAGAGATCAGCTTAAGGTATTCTCAAAAATCGACCGACAAGAGCATTTCGGAGAGTTATAAATAAAATAATAATAATAAAAAAATATCTGCTAGATCTTCAAACTTAAAATTTAAAAAAATATGTTTTTTTTTTTTTTTTTTTTTTTTTTTTTTTTTTTT
>BMAV01026265.1:81541-102740 GCA_019973955.1 Trichonephila inaurata madagascariensis | reverse complement strand
TAAGGGGGGCGCGATAAAAATTATGATTGAAAGTTGGGTCGCTAGTAGTGAAAGTTTGAGAAGCACTGTGCTATACAATTACAATATAAAATTGATGAAACTTACAGGAAAGGACGGATACCTTTGTGCACATAATTCTCTTCTATATACTTCTCTGAAGAACTGGAAATATAAGAAAAACATGATTTTAAGTATTGTTATTTACTTTAATATTCATACTTGAAAATATCATCTATACTTTATTTTGTGTGGTTTTCGGTAGAAACAAATTCATTGCGAAAGCTACAAATTGTCAATTATTTCAAATGGTATAAATCTCTTTTAGTACAACGTGATTAACTTATTGTAATTCAAATCGAGGTAAAATCGTATTATAGCTCACCCTTCGGTGAAGTGGTTTTTGAAGCCTTGCTAAAATGGCCTCAAGGCACGTTTTAATAAGTCGAGACCAGGGAAAGTGGGGAAAATATTTAGTTTTGTCCGAAAAATTAATGAAGAAATTTTATCACTTAAGGAATAAAATAACATAAAATTTAGCTTTTAAAAATAGGAAATAAAGAGCATTCTAATAAGATTAAATTGATATCCGCGAAAGTTAAAAATGAAAATTTTTAAAGCTCATGGAAAAAAATCTTTGAAAAGTTTTACTAGAGAAAACCGGAAATTAAAAACATTCTGAAAAGAAGAAATCAGAGTTTGAAGGAGAGAAGTTTAAATTTTTAAGGACTTTGACAACAAATTCCTGTAACATTCCAATTCCAAAGTTATTGAAATTACTTGCTGAGCCACAAACTTTCCCTTATGCTCTTACACACATCATATACGGACTCTCTCCTACTTTCAAACGGCATCTTATTCAAATATAACCTTTAATGTGACTACGTACGGAACCATGATTTTGCAAAAGCGTATAAATGGATAATATTTATGATAATTAGTGTCACTTAGATTAGAAAATGTATATAAAATTGTTTTAAGAATAGTATTACAATAAAAATTATTTAAGTACAATATTTTGACAAAAAATGAACATAGAATGACTTGTTTTCAAAATATTCTCCTTTTGTGAAAAATACTTCTATTATAATAATATTTTGCCTGTATATAGCTCAGACCTCTCTAAGGAGTCTCAACAAGAATTTTTGAAATATATAACATAGAAGTGGGGTTTATCTATGTTTTACGACAACAGAGGGGAGAAATTTTAAGAAAAAAACGCTGATAATTATTTCAATTGGTTGTAACTCTGAAAATAATGTGAATTTTTTTTTAAAAAAAAATAGTTCAGACTCTCTGGAGAAGTATTTACCTTATGTAAGCACACACACACACAAAATATTATTATTTTGGAAGCATTTTTTATAAAAGGAGAACATTTTGAAAAAAGGTTATTCTAAGTTAATTTTTTCCCGAAATATTGTATTTAAATAATTTCTTTTTGTCAAAATGTCCTTAAAACAATTTTATGCATGTATTCTAATCTAAGTGACATTAAATATCACGAAAATTATCCATTTATATGCTTTTTTAAAATCACGGTTTCGTACGTAGTCGGATACCTTAATTACATTCTTTCGAATGCTATACCTACATTTCGGATACATTTATACTCTGCAGCAATCAAACCTTCTTGCACTTAATAATTTCTTTTAGCTTACAAATATTTTTTAAAAAATTGTTTAGCTTTGCACTCAACTCATTCTAAACAGAAATCGACATTCGCATGCTGTTAACAATCAACAATCAAGTTTGGAAAAGATATATATGGCTCAATTACCTCTGCTTTATAATTAGTAGGTTTACCAAAACTAATTATCAATTAGTAATTACGAACGATATTTATCAATCGCATTTAAGAGGAGTTGACCATTATACCGACAATGTAAAATTGGTTGATTTTGATGTACCTTTTCTAAAAATCTGTTATAAGTAAATGCTTGAAATTTTTGAATTAATTAAAGTAGACCTTTCTCATTATACTAAAATGAGCTTTCAGCTAATTATGAATTTTTTAATAATTTATAAAATATTTTATCAAACATAGTGAAATTTAACCCATTTTTTACATAAAAAAAATTTGTAAGTAATACATTTTTGAAATTTTACAATCTCTTATACTGAAAGGAGTTTTTTTGTAAAAAATTAAAAAATGTATTTTTTTACAAAAAACTCCTTTCAGTATATATTAGCCATCACTATAAATATGTCATAAAAATCTTACATATATACCTGTGAACATTATTTTCCCAGAAAAGGTACATCGAACATCAAAAATTTACATTTTGAGATAAATGAGCTTTAATGTATAGTTACTTTTTTATTTAAACATTCCTCCCCATACTGCAAATGATTTCCATTTTTTTTGTTTAATCTCATCATCCTCTTTATTCCTTTTAAGTCTTGTTTCTTTCCTAACTTCCTTTGTTTTTTGTAAACATGAGTATTTAGCCTTTAACGGCCTCTGTTGGTCGAGGCGCTCCATTGCCTGTACAGTGTAATCACCAGGCTCAAAATTAAGTTTTCACAAAATTTCTGGTTTTGATACATTACCCATATTAAATGATGAAATTTCATCATATGTATCCAATTATAATACTTCTATTTGTACAAATATTTTCTTCGGCACACGAGACCACTTTACGTTACTTTCATTGGGATTTTGTGTACCTCCATATAAACACTTTTTTAGCAATTCTGGATTAAATGTTTAGACTTCCTTCATTCAATCAACTTTTAAGCAAAAACAAAATACTTTGTTTACATTTTTCGTCACTTAACCCTGTAAGCGGTCTGCAATTTAAGTCTTGCCATTCTGGAGATGCTTCAAAAATGCACCGCACATATTTTTTTGCTTTCAGGTGGGTTCTCAAAAGCGGTTGAGCCGTATTTTTAATAATGCGGCTCGGCCGCTTTTGGGAATCTTGCTCGAAGGCAGAAAAAGCATCTCTGGAATGGCGGAATTTTACGTGCAGACCGCTTGGAGGGTTAAAAGGGGGGGGCGGATTTCAATTATTATTTAAAAATTAGGTTTTAAGGGCTTCTAATTACTCTATAGGTTAAAGTAAGGTATTTTTAGATAGGTTAAAATTTATACAATTTGAAAATGTAAAAATCTCAAAATTGTAATATTAAGAAGATTTTAGGTATCCAACACGCCTTAAGATCACTAATCTCTTGTTTTAAAGCTAATTCAGAAGAGTAGCTAGTTTAGTGAAGTTGTGACCCAAAGCGACAAAAAGGTTCAAAAACTCGGGGTGGGCTAAAATAGGACCCACTAAAATCGCAATTTTTATTTAATATCAGAAAAGAAAAGGTATTTTACTCAGTGTAATTTAAACTGCTCCATTATGCACACATAAAATATTACTTACAAAACCGATGTTTACAACATCTCTATTTTCCATAAGCATAAAAATTACATGTTTCAAGAGAGAGTGCAAGTATGTATTTATAATTCATTTAAGAAAAACTCTAATTGATTCGTAAGCAGTTAAAGAGAAAAAATTCATTCCATCTGTGTGAGTGATAAAAATAACGAACATTACTAATGTGGGGATTGTTTTAAGAATGTTTTGATCGAATAGATTTTATTGTGATTTACTATCTTTAATAACTAATTTCCTTGTAAAAAACATTTTCTTTAAAAAAAATTAGTGATATTTATCTTTTGAATGATACATGCAGAAGTAACCCGGGAGTAAATTTTATCGTTAAACCTATAAGACATGATGTAAAATGCTCTACTTACTTCAACTTTTGGGCTTGTAGTAAAAGACGGCACAAAAGGAACATGAAAGGAAAGAAGAAATATAATTAGTTGCAGCATGTACAAAATGTTTGTAAAAAATGCAGCACCGTGAAGGAATCGTCAGAATTAAAGGAACTTTGCAGCAAATATCAATTATAGGATGTTACGTAAAATAGTAAAGTCTCAGAGCCACCGTCCATGCGTGGCGTGCGCAGCATCCTCTAAACTTATGCTTTAAGCATATTATAGAGAAATGTAGGAGGACGTTGAAAAAACTTAATGATTATTTGTTAGTGGCGAACGTTTAGTGAGACCTAAGTTTGTCGCCACGACGAAATAAGGAGAAATTTTAACAACTTGCTGAGCTTAAACGAGGGAGGATTATCGGCCTTCGAGAAGGAAGATTTTTCTATCGCGCAGCAGGAGCTCGTCTGTAGCGGAACAGTTCAACAGTGATACGAGTTTGGAAGTAGTGGACTGACGAGCACCGGACAACTCGGAAAACTGGCTGTGAACGATGAAAGGTGACGTCAACGCGCGACGATCGACACCTGCTCCGCATAGCGGTGAATGACAGTACAGCTTCCTCCAGGCAATTGGCAGCACGTTGGTCTGCTGCTACAGATGTACTAATGTCGGCTTCGTCAATTCGTCGACGTCTGCTGCATTATGGATTGCGTGCAAGGGTGCCTTTATACAAGATCCCCTTCACGGCAAACCATCGACGGCTGCGACTGCAATGGGCTCATGAGCACACATCCTGGCAAGCTGATTGGCACCAAGTTGTCTTTTCAAATGAATCATTCTTCATTATGTAAGACCATGATGGCCTCATTCGTGTGAGACGCTATGTCGGTGAACGCTGCCTTCCAATGTGTGTTTTGGAACAACAAAGTGGCCTAATACCCAGAGTTATGGTTTGGGGTGCGATTTCGTATCATGTACGATGCGATTTGCTAAGAATTGAGGGTAATCTCGATAGCAACAGTTACGTACATGAAATGCTACAGCCCGAAGTTGTTCCTTCCTTCTTCAAAGATCCCTGGAGTTATCTTTCCGCAAGATAATGTACGCCCACATGTTGCAAAGACTCTTCAAGACTTCTTTTCAGCCCAACACGTGCAATTTCTTCCTTGGCCTGCTTATTCGCCGGATATTTCACGTATTGAGCTCGTGCGGGAGTTAATTGGTTGGCGTCTCGCTCGTGATCCACGTCCTGCAACTTCAAAAGACGAACTTTTGCTGCGCATACAAGCAATATGGATCAAGCAGACATTCAAAATCGGTTTGACTCCATGCCACGTCGTATAGCAGCACTTTTTGCAGCGAGGTGGTGGCTACACTGAATACTTATTTCGGACACTTAATATTGTTTTTTTGCTTTGAAAAGTTCGTAATTTATTTGTATTACTACAAGTCATTTGTGCATTAAATATCATTTAATTCTGATGATTCCTTCATGGTGTTGCACTTTTTGCAAACAGCAGTTGAACTTCCTCATGTTGTTGAAAATAAGAATTAAATGACATATGATCGACAAAAACTAATTATAAAATTCAGTAAAATGAGGACTGATTATTCGTATGGCTTAGTACTATCATAGTCGTATTGACCAATTCACAATACATTTTATAATACTGTCATAAACTATTAGTATTACGAAAGACGTTAATATTACTTGCAAAATTTTTATGCTGCTTTGAAATCCACAAATAAATGAAAACAAGATATATTAATTAAAAATAACGCATTTAAAACGAGAATGAGTACCAAACATTTTTGGAAATAGTTTCGAACAGAGGCCCCAAAGTGGTGGTCAGCTGACCACTAATGATACGCGAGAAAATTTCGTTGGTCCCCAGAAGAATGTGGAATATACTTACTCATCACGTTATGTTTTAAGATGCAGCAAGTAGAAACACTTGTTAAAAAGCACTTGAAATCACTTATAGAGCCTTTTGTCTTGTTATTATCACAAAGAATGAAGATACCATACATAGTAATAATAATTTCATAATAATTTCAGCATGCATCTAAAAGAAAGCATCATCGACCTATCGTCCGACGAAACTCTCACATTTAAATTTCATTCATCCTTATCAAGATCTCCGTTTTGGCTTTCTATAATAAATGAATATCCTTTTCTTAGTAAACAGGCGATGAAAATTCTGATTCAATTCTCCACAACTTATTTATGTGTAAAGGCTTTTTCATCTGTCATAGCCATCAAAAAAAGATACCGATCTCATTTACTCAAGCTGATCATCTGATCAAGCTAAGATAATCTCAGCTTGAAATAAATGCAGCTCTCCCTCTTGGAGTACAACATTGGATCCAAATAAACATAATTTTATTTCAAATAAGCAGGAACATCTATCACACAAGTCATGTATAATGCTAAAAGTTTGATATACTTAAACCCTTTTTTAATTATTTTGTTTTTACAGTTTTTGTTTATTTTATTATGATTTATTAATAAAGTTTTAATAATTTTGTTCCCATTAATAGTTCCATTTTATTATTTAGGTACATTTTATGTGTTCTTAGAAAATAATTTTTTTTATAAATATATTTAACACTTAAAAAATCTTATTAGTGGTCCGTATGATTTAAATTATGAATTTACTGGTTCGTGAGGTCAAACATTTTGGCAACCACTGGTTAGAATAATTTAGTTAACTTCAAATTCTATTGCTTATTGAAAACTCTTCCTATTGTAGTTTTTTCTCGTATGGTTAAAAGATTTTTTAAGGTATCCGACTACGTTCGGAACCGTGATTTTAAAAAAGCGCATAAATGGATAAAGTTCCTGATATTTAGTGTCACTTAGAATAGAATACATGTATATAATTGTTTTAAGGACATTTTGACAAAAAAAAAATTATTTAAATACAATCTTTCGGCAAAAAATTAATTTAGAATAGCCTTTTTTCAAAATGTTCTCCTTTTGTGAAAAATGCTTCTATTATAATAATATTGTATATATTAATAATAATAATATTTTGCCTGTATATAGCTCAGACTTCTGCACAGAGGTTCAACTATGATTTTTGAAAAATTCCCATTATTTTCAGAGTTACAACCCATTGAAATAATTATCGGCGTTTTTTTTCTTAAAATTTCTATCCTGTGTTGTCGTAAAACATGGATAAACCCACTTCTAAGTTATATATTTCAAAAATTCTAGTTGAGCCTCTGTACAGAGATCTGAGCTACATGCAGGCAAAATATTATTATAATAGAAGCATTTTTCACAAAAAGAGTATATTTTTAAAATGGGTCATTTTATGTTCATTTTTTGTCAAAATACTGTACTTAAATAATTTTTTATTGTAATACTATTTTTAAAACTATTTTATATACATTTTCCGATCTAAGTGACACTAAATATCATAAATATTATCCATTTACACGCTTTTGCAAAATCACGGTTCCGAACGTAGTCGGATACCTTAATCATAACCAACATACCTCACCATTATAAGCCCTAATGAAGCTACAAGTAATTAAGCTGAGCTGCACTACAACTTTTGAAACTTCCGAAATAGGTTATAGAAAGGACATTAAGCCTCGACGTATTTGACATGCATTAGGCCCTATACTATAAATCCAAACCTATAATTTAACAATGCAGACCACGAGCTCAAGTCCATGACCACTTGCTGCCACGGTCACAGCCAGAACCAGAACTTCTCATAATTTTAATCCTCGATTAAATGAGAAAGAAAGCATGTGCAATCTGGCATCCCATTCTTTGTATCCATTCCATGTTAACAAAGGATAAAGCACATCACCCCTTTTGTTCAACGAATCTTTAATGGAATCAGAAAACAAGTACTAGTAACTTTTGATTTGATTGATTTCCTTACTAATGCATTTTTCAACCTCTGTCCTTGTCTTTATCGTCTTTGATGTTTTTAATTATCTTGTTATTAATAGGAGAGAAATTGTCTTTTCTTCTCAATGCCATCAAACCCATCATCACTAGAGGAATCACTGTGGCCACGGTAGTCTAGTGGTTAATGTTATGAACTCCTGGCCGGAGTATCACTGCCTAATGCCCCTGAAGACTCATTGTACAGAGGGGCTGATTCAAATTAACCCTCTGGCCGGAACATCAATTTTTTTGCCACACTGAGGAACATCCGTCTGCCAGACGGGCACCTAATTTTTTTTTTTTTTTTTAATTTTATTACCTTAAGGACTGTTTTGAATGTCCTTACAGCTCATGAAATAGAGTATGGCTCAAATAAGATGTGTGGGGTTAAATCAAACACAACAATATTAACAATCAATAACAACAAGCACTAGAATTGTGACTAGTATTTTTAATAAAAACTGATTTAACATTATTTATATTCATGTAAAAGTAATTAAAAATAATAATACCAGACACGAAAAAACTATAGGAATATCCGTCTGATAGACGGTGATAGATAAGAAAAATTGCACATATCGTGAGTTGAAACAAATTGCCATGTACTACCACGTGATCTTCTCACTGGGTAGAGTTCAATTGAAGGTGTCAAGGCAGCCCACCCCAAAAATCTTACCAGAGCGTTATCTACAGGCATTGAAGCAAAACATTCCCCATCTGAGAGACGGATGTTCTGGTAAGAGGGTTAAACCTGCCGAGGCTCAAAGTTCTTCCATTACCGAGGACTGGTAGTTTGGATAAAGTGGTACCAGCTTGGGTGTCGTAACTTGACTGCAATTCGATTTACGTATTTCACCACCAATAACCCTCGTGTTTCTTTATAGTGAGACGGTTCCCATTTTTGATCTCGACGAAATGTACTGTTTAAAAAAATGGTGAAAGCCCTGTATATAATATGAATCAATGAATGAACCTGTCCGTAATGATTCCCTGTATATGAAAAATGGTTAGATAATGATCTCAGGGCTACAGTAACTCAGTTATTGAGGCTACGGTGGTCTACACTGTAACTTCCACTAAAAAACTAATTAGTTCCCAACGGTCATTTGATCTATTGCGGGAAAGTCCACAAGAAGACAATGCTGGCTTATAAATTCTAAGGCAAGGCAACATTTGGCGTTACATTGGTCAAGGCTTGTGAGAGTCCAGCAAAGTTCTTACCTCAATCTTCAACTTTAAAATCCACCGCAATAAGGGTGACAAGGGACCAATGGTTGAATACTAATATTGGTTTCGTCCACCAAAACCCAACTGTATCACGTGTCTTCCTTTGAAGGTGTGACATAATCCGCCTCTAAAAATAAGATACAAAGGCGAAACCATAGACTCGCTTACATACCAGACCAGACTCCAGAATTTTGCCTCAGTCTCGAGCTTCAAATAAGCGACCAACTTTGAGAGCTACTATACTGTATTCGAATTGGGACAAACGGTTAGGAAACGCTTTTTTCTAAAATCTTAACTTTTAATCATTACATACCTTGAGTAGACTGAAAAACTCTATTAGTATGAAATATGTCCTCCTGTAGCAGAAATGACCTCTTCAACTCATCTTGGTATGCACTTCCCCTCACTAGTGCAGCGCACATGTTCTCAACTTCATCATCGTGGAACCACACTTGTATAACACTTTTCATCATTTGTTCTGTTGTCGTGCAACTCATCTTAGCTGAACTTTTCTTGAGAATATGCCATAAATTCTCAATAAGATTTAAGTTCGGTGGATTACAAGGTGAATTTAGCACTTTTATTTTATTTTCCCACATAAAAGTCTGAACCAATTTCGAATTGTGATAAGAAGCCAAGCCATGTTGAAATATCCCATTAAATGTTTCCGTAAATGCAATAATTCTACTGCGTAATTTTTGCTTGTATTTTACAGAATTTCTCATGGCTTTAAGAGGAACTAAGCTTCTAGTGCCATTTGTTGTGAAAAAAATCTAAGACATTTGTTTAGAAGGGTGTTTTACAGTCTGTTCGGTATGATCTGGTAGCAGAGTTTCATCTTCTAATTACACCTAATTTGCTTCCCTGCACACATAAATGTGTTTCTCATCACCGAAAATCATCTTCTTCTAATCCTTAACAGTCTAGTATCAACACTTTTTTTTTGTCAATGCTAAACGTTTTTTCACCTCTTTCTGAACTGGAAATTGCTTTTTCATCAAACTTCTTGCCTTACGGCTAACTTCTAGAAGCAATTTTCGTGTAGTTGAGGGATTCACTTCATTACCATAATCCAAAAGATCCTTCAAAGATCTTTGCTTACCTTTCTTGCACTAATTTTGATATTTCTTATTAGAATTTTATCAGCTCTTAGAATAGTTTTCCATTTGAGCCCACATTTTCCTTTTCTTTTTGGAAATGATGTTCCGGAATCTTGAAATGTTCTTTAAGTTCTTGAAAAACTTGAATTGCCCACACCAACTACCGTAGCTATATCTCTCCCAGCCATAGAAGTGAGTTCATTAACAGTGATTATTTTAGAACGCTTCTTTTTTTAAAGAAATATCCATCTCAGGACAAGTAAAAGTAAAACGTGTTACAAGGAACGCAAAATTATAACCAACAGCTGCCACTCTGAAAGGCTCAGAACTGGACAATTGATACACCAAAACCAAACAAACAAGTAAATTATAGTAAAGCTTGCTCAATCACATTACCTCTAGGCACATATAACCAATTTGAGGGGGTTCAAGACATCACTGATAATCACATATCAACTCAAAGAAGAAAAAAAATGCTTGTCCCAATTAATTCGCGAACAGTATAGCACACTATGTCTTCTTGAATACTTTAACGCAGCCATCACATTATCTACCAGCACTGTCATAACATCGGCACTTCTCGACATTGGCGAACCCCAAAAGGCTTGACATCTGGCAACATTCGAGTCTTAACAGCGTTAAAGAGCCAACGTGTGAAATAATAAGTTTGTGTTGCATATACAGTGGAGCTCAAAACTCCTCCCATAATTAATTAGCAACTCAGGCCTTATCGCTCGATTGTGATTGAGAATTACGATATCAGTAGCCCTCTCATTTCTCTAATTTAACTTTAGTTAAAAAATTTTAAAGATCGAAAAACATATCTTTAGTGCTTAGAATAATAATTAATGTATCAAGACACAGTAATTTTATAAGTCCTGTGAAAACTTGATACATTAAAATAGGAAAGTTTAAAGATGAATGAAATTATTTTGTTTTGTAACCATCCCAACTTCGCTTGAAAGGGATTTCGTGTCGGTTTGATGGCTTAAAGGTACCATGCTAGATTCATATGCCTAAGGTTGTGGGTTCGATCCCGCATGTAGTCGATAGACTTTCCGGGTACGAAAATCGTAGGCACGCATTTCATATGATTAGGTGTCATCTAAAAGATTAATTAAAGTAAAATATATCAAGCATCAAAATTTGGTATCGAGAGCCACCACTAGATGGTGCAACCGTGAAACAGCTTTCACCTCTGGGGAGTTTCCATGTCTGTAAAGGGTTAGTTTTCAATATGCAGCCCATTATAAGAAGTGCTTTTAGAGAATTATAAAGTCAAGGTTAGCCACAACCTGATTAACCTATAATCACCTTCCGTTTAGAGGATATTGATCTCTTAATTTCTAAGGGAACCAGGACGTTCTAGATAACGCAAAATTTCGATCTTCGCGAAGAAACATTATTTTCAAAAACTAAAAGACTCCATTAATAAAAAAACTGTGTCATACAATCTATAAACTTTTCTTATATACTATAGAATAAAATTTTTAAATGTGTGCAATATTTTTAGAATTATAAGGGTTTTAAAAAGTACACTTCAAAAGGTGCTTTCGTATGCATAGTGTTGATTAGGTACCTGTATTTTTCTTTTTATAGTATATAAAACCACAAAACATGATGTTTTAATTACAAAAAAGTACCTTTCTTTAAATGCTTAAGTTTTTTTTAATATTTCATTGCTTAGAAATGAAATTTTGATAAAATCGGTAATTTTTTTTAGAAAATTGGCAGTAAAAACAAAAATACTAAGATTTTAGAAATTAAATTGGTAGCATTAAATGTATTATTATTATACACAAAAGCTCATGCCAAGTTTCACTAAAATATAATAGACAGATTTTTCTACGGATGTACCTAAAAACTAGAAAAACACATTTTGAATAAAATGGTATAGTTTACTAAAATTTGAGATTTAAAATGCATGAACTTTTGCTAAGACACATCCTTATTCTTTTCATTTTGTCTTTCACTAATCCAGACCTCTTTGCTGGTTATTTTAACCGCCATCTAGGTTTTATAAATTCTAAGTCTGTCAATTTTTCGAAGGTTTTACAGGTGTTAATCCCTGCATTTTTATATTTAGTCTTTAGTGCACCTTCATTAAAGCAAACTGCTATATCCATTTCACTAATTTACACATTTTTTTTTGTTCACAAATGTGTTTTTTGGAACTTGATTCCATTCACAGTTATTTAAGGAATCCGACTACGTTCGGAACCGCTATTTTAATAAAACACATAAATGGATAATTTTCATGATATTTAGTGTCACTTAGATTTGAATACATGTATGAAATTGTTTTAAGGACATTTTGACAAAAGCAATTATTTAAATACAATATTTTGGCAAAACATTAACTTAGAATAACCTTTTTTCAAAATGTTCTCCTTTTATAAAAAATGCTTCTAAAGCAATAATATTTTGTTTATATAAAGTAAAGACTTCTCCAGAGAGTGGAATATTTTTTTTGAAAAATTCACATTATTTTCAGAGTTAGAACCAATTGAAATAATTATCGGCGTGTTTTTTCTTAAATTTTCTCCCCTCTATTGGCGTAAAACATGGATAAACCCACTTCTAAGTAATATATTTCAAAAATTCTACTTTAACCTCAGTACAGAGGTCTGAACTATACAGAGGCAAATTACTATTTTAATAGAAGCATTTTTCACAAAAGGAGAATATTTTGAAAATCAGTCATTCTATGTGTTCATTTTTTGTCAAAATATTGTACTTAAATAATTTTTTATTGTCATACTATTCTTAAAACAATTTTATATACATTTTCTAATCTAAGGGATACTAAATATCATAAATATTATCCATTTATACGCTTTTGCAAAATCACGGTTCCGAACGTAGTCGGATACCTGAAGCTTTCATTTAGGTTCTGGGTACGATCATGTAAACATTTTACTAAAAGATCTTTTGAAGCTTAATCTCTAAATATATGTTTTAAAAATTATGTATATGTTTGTAATTATCTTTTTAATCTTAACTAGAACTGGTTCTGGGAGGCAATGTTTGTAGATGTACTTTTCTCCAGGTACAAGAAATTTGTTTTAACCGAAATAGCTCTTTTTTACATTTTAAACTGCAATTACTCCGTTATTAAGCTTTTTAAACCTATACATATTATATATTTTTGAATTTAGCATTAAATGTACCTTTTTTTAATATAAAAATTGAAAAATCGGTGTTATAAAGGTTAAGCACATCCTGGTTTTCTTAATCGTATTAAAATATATATCAAATATGTTAAAATCATTGATGCAATAAAAAATATAAATGGTTAACAAAAGAATTCTTCCATGAACTCTCTTTCTCTCTCTTGACAATCAAGTATATGTTACATAAAAAAATATTATATCTAAAATGTATCCGAAATAATTATCATCAAGAACACATACCACAATTTGTATATTTCTATTGTGAATAATGTTGCACACATACTTACCGATTATCACATCATACACGAAAGGAGCTCCAAAGAAAATCAGGAATATAGTGACCAGTTCCATGGTTTATTCTTTCCTTTTAACTATAACAAAATAAATTTTTAGTCGTAGTGAATTAAAACTACAAAAGAGAGAGAGAGTAATCTTTTCTAGTGAAATGTTTTTACTTCAATTTTAAGAAAATAATTAAATACAAACAACCTCAAGTAAATACTTTTGATTTCCAAACATTAAATTGACTGCGAGCGGAGCTTATTTTTAAACATAAAAATTCAAGGATGCACCCTCATATGCGATTACAAAATCATGCAAGTTCTATGTCAATACAACAATGGCGAAACTTGTAGTTATATTGAGTAATATTTCATCATCGCGGACTTTGTAAGTATTCATGAAATGACTTCGTACAAATTATCTCTGTTCTCCATTTCGGTTGATTTGACAAACTAAACTAATACTCAACCAAAAAAATTTTGTTACATTGCATAAGCAATGAGGGGGGAGCAGATAATCGTGGTTATATGGAAGGAAAAAATTATCATTAATCGCAAAGTCTTTGATTTCCACTAATAAATCTCCGTATTTGTCTCTTTTGAAGATAAGAAACTATACTTTTGAGACTGCAAAACAGTTTACTTACTTAGGAACTCTTATCTCATGTAGCGATGATCTGAAAACTGAAATAAACAAAATAATTTGTTTAGCTAATAGAAGTTTTCATGGCCTTAGAAACCAATTCAAATCTAAGTTTATTTCTATCAACACCACAAATTGAGCATATATAAAATTTTAATCAGGCCTATTGCTGTTTATGGAAGTGAATGTTGGACCCTCAATAAAGCAGAGGAAGAACAGTTGCTCATTTTTGAAAGAAAGGAAAACCTTTGGATCTATTCAAGAGAACTATGATAGAGAATTCTTTACAATCATGAAATTTAAAAAACATACTGCAAATATGGCGGGACTGATATTGTGAGAACTATAAAAGCATCATGTATTAAGTGGCTGACAAATATGCCAATGCGTTACAACCAAAAAAGTAACTTTTTCGAAAATTGTAGGGAGCAGATGTAGAGGACGACCACCTACACCATGGTTAGAGAATGTTGAAAAGGACCTCAACTAATATTAATCAACCGATGGAAGGCCGTCGTAACTGATAGGGTCAACTGGGGGAGGACCAGCGAGTCAAACTTGGCCTGCAAAAAGCTGTTAATCTTATGAAGAAGAAAAGTAACCTACCTATGCAGAAAAAGTACGATGAAAATTAGAAAGGAACTAATTAAAAACAATCGCAACAAAGGAGTTGAATGTTTATAAAAAATTGAATTAAAAAAAAACCGTCTATAATTTGCTTTGTTAGACGATTTTAGACTGCAATTAAAGTTTCTCAACTTTATAAGTTACCAAAAGCGATGGTTATTCATAAGTGAGGACTAATTAGTGAATACCGGTTGATTCAAAAATAATGTGACCATTTTCAGAGCATCATAGATTTTTATTGAATAAAGTTATATACTTGAAATTTTCAGTGTGGCTTCATTTAACATAGTACACTTTAAGTAAACGTTTAGCCAAACCAAAAGAGCTTGCTGAAACATTTTAGGGGGAATTTTTCTAACTTCCTCTTTAAATGCCTTTTTAAACCCTTGAAGTGTTCTTATTTTACATCTATTTAATTGTTTTTTTAACTATCCCCATAAAAAATATTCACAAGAAGAACAGTCGGAGTGATGGTAGCTATTTCTCATAACGAAGAAAATTCATTATTTTTTTTATTTTTTAGCTACTATAGTTGTATAGTTGATTTTGCAGTATGACTTGGTGCAGAATCTTGGTGGAAAAAAAACTTTTCTCGAAGGTAAAGACGTTTATTTTCTTTGGTCATGTGCTTCAAAACTTTTCGCTGATATTATGTAGAATCAATTTGAGCCTTTAGTACTTCACAAAAAATAATTTTGTTAAGCCTTGAGAGGACATTTCCATCCCTACAGTAACACCTGACAGCTAACTTGCCTTTTCTGAATAGTCTGTGCGACACTTTTCGCGTGAAATATGTTTATCTTCATTTTAATAGTTGTGGATGACAGATGAAACAGGGCTTTCTCCGAAATTATCCATGTTTTGTATCGACCTTTGGGTGACATTAAATACAGAGGCCAAGAGCGTTTTCATCATTTTTCTAGGGTCTTTTCAGACATTTGACGATAGATTTTTTTATACACATTTTTATAGCCAATTAACTGACGACAAATTGTCGATTGCGATACCTTCCTTTCGTTTTCCTTTAGACTTTCTTTCGTATACATTTTTTTCCTGGAGCTTTTGATTGCGAACTAAATTTTATTTCGTTTCGAAGTTTAGATAGTAATATGTTAGAAAAATGTCTTTTTCAATTTTTAAATGCTTTATATTTATAACAGAATTTCAATAACCATCCTTCAAAAGCTTTAAAATTTTGTTCCGGGTTTTCTTATCCAATTTAGATACTATAATTTACTCCCACTAACAAAAATGGTTAGATTAGTAACTTAAAATTTTCCTTTCTAAATAAAACCAGTAGTAAAACTGTAGAAATTCACGATAAATAGTTATAGGCTTTTAAAAATGGTCACACTAATTTTGAATCAACCGGTAGTATGATGCACATAGCAATATTTCATAACCTAGATCTCTCTCGAATCAGTCCGATCTAAGCGTTATTCATTTTCCACTTTTTCACGCACTGTAATTTCGACACAGTTGGTTGTTTTATAAAATTAATTCTAAAGAAGCTGTTAAGTATGCCTGATGTTTTTATCTTGTAACAATTCAGTAAGTGTCTCTTTACAATCAATATTAAAAAGTACTAAAATGCTTGTTTTTCTTAATAAAAATCACTTTTGAATTGTTACCATTAAAAATGTCAAATACCTAAACTTCATTCCCTTTATAGCAGTAATTAAAATAAAAACTAATTTCCAATTTTATTTATATTTTTTTTTTCATTTATATAACGTGAAACGTATTTTCCACATGGGTAGGCTTTGAAATTCTGAAAAAATTTTTTCTAATACATAATGGTTTTTTTTCTCTAATTCTCTAAGTTATTCATTAAGTGAAATGCATTCAGAAACTGTTCCTTTCTCAATCCCTACTATTAGTTCACTCTCTCCTTGTATATATATATATATATATATATCTTGTTCAAATTTTCAATCGTTAATAAAATACTTTCTATTCATCCATTCAAGTCCAAATATATATATTTTTAATTTGTTGTGTAAATATTAATTCATTAATTAAATTAAAAATGAATAAATTGTAACAAACAAAAATAATAGTCCAACAGATTTTATAAAAAAGAAAATCGTTCGTTGTGTCTCTGTAGCGCAAAGGGATAACGCATTGGACTTCTAATCCGAAGGTCGTGGTTTCGAATACCCCCGAATTCCATTTCTGAGAATGTGATTTCTTTTTCTTCTATACTATAATATTGGAATAATTAAATGCAATTTATGAATAAATTTAAACAAACAAACAAAAAAAAAAAAAAAATAGCCCAGCACTCTATGAAGAAAGGAAAATCGAAAATTGCAAGGAAAATCGCTTTCCATTTTGTCACTTAATATTGTAATTCTGATATATATATAAACATATTTATATTAATTGTAACTATTTAATAAAAAAGTAAATAAATTAAATTTTTCCTTGTTGACCTAAGTAGGAATTGACTTAATTTTTCTTTATATTACTTGTTAGGTACTAAAATTTAAAGACGGTTTCATTGCCATGTGATCATTTGAGTGAAATAAGACCAAATGTTCTAGCATTTGGACTTAAAAACAGTGTGCTGGATTCCTTTGATATAAAAAAAATATATATATTAATTAAAGGTGTGCATGAAAACTAGCTATTGTAGCAAACGAATGAACAATGCAAAGACACTTCAGCAAAATACAGTTTGCAGTCCATTTCCAAAAATAAGGTACCTTTTCTCTTAAATAGGAGGAGAAAAATTCGTTCAATATGAGTAAACTGAGTGGTTCAATGTGAGTAAAATGCCAATTATATTTCCGAGAAATGGACGTCGGTTATTTCCTCACCAAAAACCTCATATCGCAATGAAATGAAATACACTTTTCGCTGAGTAAAATAAAAGAATACAATCCAAGGTGTGTGGTGCTGACATTAAATTCCTTGTCAGTTATATGATATAAACATGAAATCATATTGATTTATTCTTACACAAAGATCTCCATATGTTAAAGATTGCATAAACTAACTCAAAGTCAAATTTCTAGCATTAATTCAAGGATAATTTCAAGCAGCTGTTTCTTTCTAAGTCATCGGACAGATAGGGATATTCTCGTCAGTATTAAAATTTAATACATTTTATGTTTGATATTTCCATTTACAATATATTCATGTGTATTCATACTGAAAAATGCTAACTGCGAAATAACTTACAATGCTTACGCTTTGAGGAATCATATACCCAGCAGATTCCACTAATATACATGTGGTGGTCTCCACCTAAGTACCCCTTTCCTGTCAGGGAACTAGTGACGTCTCAACGGTCATGGAGTTTCGCGTGAAAAAGTATCCTAGATCGAACACACCGACGCTTATGTTCTAATGCAGGTCAACCCTTGACCTCCCTTGATCCAACCGACACAGATGTGACTGGGGTAGTTCCCACGCCAATCACCGGTTTCAAAGTCCACCGTGTGAGGTCTGATTAGAATCAATAGCCGAATAGTAATCCCAGCTACGTTCAAACAGAAATGATTCTACCTCATGTGTCACTTTTGTAGGCGGGACGTATTCCTCCTTTAAATAGACATCAAACGGGGAAACCCAGAGATTTTCGATATGCTATAATAGGGCGAGGAGTTCTCGTCTTCTCCCGACCCCAAAATTTTTCCAAACTCAGATACTCTGTTAACTCCCAGGACACACCCTCCTAACGAAACGCAGCTACCTAATTGGGCAAGAGCTCTTTTCCTCTAAGCAGTATAACACCCAACCGTTTTGGCGGTTTTTTCACTGTCGGAAGTCAACGGACAAGATGCTGGGTTTCTCTCGTCTGCTGAGCGAATTGACCCGACATCCAATGACTAAGTTAGACGGTCGCTAGCCTCCGACAACGAAGTTAGCCTCGGTCAACACAGATACACTGTTTCTCCCATTTCAAAGCACACAAAAATCAGCTCCAGCAATTTTAATTATTTATTTTTTTAATTCTAAAGGTCGTAATTAGTAACTGTTAATTTTAACTTTTAATTTATTAAATTAATTTAATTATTTTTCTAACCACTCAATTAATCATGGCAAGGAATATCACCAATGTTCAACAACAGTCTCAGATAGAGAATGAAAACCTCATCTGAGATCAAGTGCCCCGATGACCATTCTACCCTCAATACGCTAAGAAGCTTTACACACACTAGAGAGACACTTCTACAGGCTTCAACACTCTACGACGCCCCAGCACACTCCAAAGGACTCTCTGTCTCTCTCAGTCCGATTGACTTCCATATTTGCTTGGACTCTCAGACCTGCAGTGACCTATCAAGAATTCACATGAACGAGTATCCCAATGTCGTTCTAACGCAGCCATCCACCAGAGTGTTTCGGCTTTAACAGCGACCTCAACAGTCCTGCTTACCCTACTTCCTCCTGACCACCCCCTGGTTTTTCTCCTTCAAAATTGAGGTGGAAACGAGCCAAATCGTACTGTCGCCTGTATGGCTGCTCAAAGCTAACGACAAGCGTACATTTAGCCTAGCGGTACTCAATCTTTTTTTCTGGCGGGCCGCATACATGTGACAACTATTTCACAAGGGCCGCAACATGAGGATTTACAGGGGAAGAGGGGGGTGGTGGATGCTATTAGATTAAAAATATTTAAAATGCAGAAATTGATCAAAATATTAATAATTTTGGATTTCGTTTTAAAACTATATTAAACTCCATCAAATTCGACTCCCAAGAAAGAGGGTTAATGCATATCTGTATCCTGTTATGGAATAATTTTGATTTCCTTTCAACAGTGATCCTAAGTCCCCCCACCCCCAAATATTTTGTTGCTGTCACAAAGATTCTTTTAAGAAAGCCTATTTATCTCGTCTTAAAAGAGATCCTCAAAAAAAAAAAAAAAGGAAGCATTGAAAGTTTTTGTTTAGTGGTATACTGACGAGCAAAATTTTATTTTTTACATATAGCATTTTCATGACAAATTAAACAAGTAGTTGATCTATGTTTGTTTTTTTCTACGAAACAGTCACGATCCCAATCGTTTTGAAATAACAAATATTCTTTAGATATATTTTGCTTGGAAGGCCTGCGGGTTAATTAAAAATTAGTTTTACGCATAAAACAGTCGCTATTCTACTGTTATTTGTTAACACTAACCGTTAAAATTACAAAATGAAAAAAAGTTATCACACAATTCCTACCAGCACCACATCGAAATCAAAATGAATATATGGGATTACTTGATTCAGAGTTTCTCGCTAAATTTTTAATACAATTTCTTAATAATTTCTTAAATAACTTCTTAAATAATTGAATTTGCAACAGTCGTTATATATATACCAGGCCACTAGAGAAGCCCGTTGAGCCAGATGCGGCCCACGGATTGAGCATCGTTGATCCAGCCCCTTGCCGCGATGAATTTTGTTGATTTCGATCTGACACCCTCAGACAGGTGGCATTAGAAACAATAATACAACAATTGTATCCTCTCCCCTCAGAGAAGTGAAAATGTTTTAAGTATATGAGATAATATTTCTTATACTTCTTGGTATTAAATAATAAAACTAATAAATTATAAGAAGTTTTGTAATAAAGTCATAAATTATCCGAAAATAAACAATCTACTTAAAAAAATGTCTTTCAATCTGTGTATAGCTTTTATGATTTGAGAGAGATATAGATACATATATATATCTTGAGCATATTACATCACTTTGATTTTCATACGAAGTAGTACTTCTATTTATCTTTGATACGTCTGATTTGCTAATTTCTTTATGAATTTCGAGTATGGATTAACTAAATAGCTTCGGAAATCTTCTAAAAATATTTACAAATTCATATTTCATGAATCTGAAAATATTCTAAATGAGGTAAAAATTGTCTTGAAAACTTAGGGATATTGTTTAATGTTATCAAATATAGATTGAATTCAGCAGATATCAAAGTTTACATGTAGAACTTGGATTTCAAGACAAAAAAACATTTTTAAATTTAAAGCAGTCAAAACGGCATCATTTATAATCAGAGAATGATCGATTTAACACATTTTATATATATATATATATATATAGAGAGAGAGAGAGAGAGAGGGGGAGACATATTTCATACAATAATTTAAAGAACAAAAATATTAACTCTTACCTTTAGACCTTCAATCAAAAGATGGAAATTTGAAAAACATAATGTTCCAAATGAATTTAAGATACACAAAATTATGAACGCAATCTAAAGCTACACCAACTTACAGAAGACAATCACTTATTACAACATAATTTTAGAAATAAAGGAACTAGAAGGAAACGTGTATGAAGAAATTTTTCTTAGAATAATTTGTTTAAAAAAAAACTGCAATAAAAAATCGGCGCTTTTCACTACTAATGAATACGAACTTTTCGCAATTTGTAACCAATGAATGCAAAGACAAAATAAATTAGGAAATGCGGTTTTATTTGTAAATTGCAGTGGGCAAGAAATCCTCCCGTGAAAGTATCACCTGACAGCTGTATTCTGAGTAACATATTTATTTTTCTCAGAATTTGTCAAC
>BMAV01026265.1:45526-64142 GCA_019973955.1 Trichonephila inaurata madagascariensis | reverse complement strand
AAGAAGGCGACAATATCTTAAAACGCTTCATCACAGCAGACAAAGCTTGGTTGTATCACTGATCCAACCATAAAGCAACAAAGCAGTGAACGAAAACATCCGTCTTCATCTACTCCTAAGAAAGCAAAAACTGTGAAATTGGCTGGTAAAGTTATGACCATAATTTTTTTTTATTATGAAGGAAACAATTTTAAATTTTAAATTTTTTCCAATCTTTCATTTCTTACATAATTTTATGCAGCTCTTTCTTCTTATCATTTTAAGTAAAGACTCGCATCGAGCAAATCAATCAAAATGCTTTACATATATATGTTTTTTTTTCTTTTTTTGAAGAATTAGTTCTATTGGGATTAATAAAAAAGCTCTTTTAGCTAAATTCAGGAAAATTCCAGATAAACACCGTCGTAAAATGTGATTTACTAATAACGCTAAAAGCATCAAAAAATTTTTATTAAGATTTAGTTAAATAGTTAAAAAGATCTAATGCATCGTGAAAATTCCAAATGCTCAAATTACTAACATTAAAAGTAAAGAGAATCATCAGTTATTGCTTTTATCTATTCGAAATCTCGTTGTAAGTACGATGTAAAATGTACGCTACAGAAATCCATCTAAAAGCAATTTAATTTTAATTTGTATTAAATATTAAAAGAAAGCATTTATACCTTTTCATATGCTTCTTTATTAACTGTCTTTCCATTTCTCACTGCCTCATCAATTTTTTTGAGAGCGTCACGAAACAATTTCTCAATATGTTTAATGAGTTCATCTCTTACATCCGATTGTAACCTGGAAAGAAAAGCAACACAAATTAGTTGGTTTATAAGCCAATACTGAACGTGTACGACTTTCTTTAGTATAGAAAGGTGACAGTGCGTGAAAATGAAAATGCAACGCTAAGAAGGAGTGACCAGAAAATAAGGAAACCCGAAAATAGAGTAAGATAGTGAAAATGAAAAATAAACGTTTATATATTTTGAAATGATACTCTTGACACAGAACGAGAATAATATCATCTTTGTACAGTGCTTCTCAAAGTTTCAATATTTGCAACCCAATATTCAATGACAGTTTTCATCACTCCCCTCCCCTTCTATACAATTAAATTGTATTTAATTCAGTAATACTGTACTTTGATGATAAAGCTAAAATATAACTTTAACCTCTTAAGTAACATATGCGTATATAAACGTCTCTTTCAGCCAAAATGTTAATTACCTCGGATGTATAAATACGTCTTTCCGAAGTACTACCTTTTCTGTGCACTGCATTACATAAAATTATTCCGAAGGTTTTGGAATGCTATAAAAGGACCTTGAAAGTGTGTGAGAATAATTTATTTGTTTCAGAGGATTTGCCTACTTATTCCTTTTCTCCCAGGCCAAACCCCTCTCAAAATTGGGATTGAAAAGAGCTAAATCGTATTGTCACCTGTATAGTGCTCAAGGATACGGCCAACGACAGGCGTACATCTAGGCCATTGCCATGATGAGTTTCATGGGCCTCGATCTGACTACGTCACACAGTTGGCATTAGAAACAACAACGTTCCTTTTCTTGCCCCCTCCCCCATGCGAGAGCTGCGGTAGCCCAGTGGTCAAGGTATCGGATCATGGCAAGCATGTCATGAATTCGAGACCAGTACCACTAAAGACCCATCATGTAGGGCAGCGAAGCACGTCAAATCTGTCGAGAGCTGAAACGTCCTCCCGTTGGTGTGGTGATGTAGCTAGGAGAGGGGAGTGCCAGCTCAGGTGTCGTCCACGTCACTTGACCATGGTTCAAAATTACGTGGTCCGTCGCCCAAAGCCCTCGTGTAGCTGAACAGTGCGATGCACAGTGGACAGTTTTCCCAATTTGGCTCACGGAAATTGTTTTATGACTTTAAAGTCTTCATGCTTTGGAACAAGGATCTAAGGATATTAAAGGAAGAAGTAATTTACACGTGGGAGAATATATACAGGAAATAGTAGGACAAGTTAAAAAAATTAAATTTAATAACTGTTAAAGATTAAACAAATACAATCAAAAATAACATTGTACATATACAATATAGGATAATGGGTAGTGATTAAAAGGACTTGGCACCCTTTGAACATTTTTTTATTTATGTATTTAAAAATTACATTTTAGCATTTCATATAATGTTTATTCAAGAAAATGATACGAGATAAAAATTTTCACATATTATTCACACAATTTTACAAATTTAATTTCTTTTAAGAAATTCGGAAATTTTTAAAATTCTACTCTTTTTTGTGTTAATTCATTTTCTGACATGAAATTTTTGTAATATTACCGAGGATGTTTTAAACACCTTTAGGGATCGATTTTACAATACCTTAATTAGTTTTAGAGAAAAAAAATAATAAAATGTTGATACATATATATATATATATATATATATATATATATATATATATATATATATGCTATAAAATTCAACCAACAGCATAATATTTCCCACATTTAATTTTTTTTAAAAAAGTATTTAATTTACCGTAAAATGGATCCCTAATTTTGTTACATGCATTACATGTAACACACAGGGGAAAAAATGGAAGTGGTTGGTAAATAATTGTGGAAGAATGCGAAAAACACAAACTGAGAAAAATCATTTAAAAGTTTATAATTCTGAAAAATAATTATTATAAGCTTAAATATAAATATAAAATACCACACAAAAACATTAGCTACATATTTTCCTTAAAATATAAAACATAATATGAATTTTACTACCCCGAAAACCACGCATTATTCGACTTGAAGATGAACTTTTCTTTTCTATGGCACCTTACCCATTTTTCCCCTACAAACGAGCAGAAATTTTTAAAAAATTTTCTAAATTTTAATTGCTGTTGGTCCTGATATTTATCAAAGTCTGTTGCAGTCCTAACTAAACTCAAAACAACATAAGTTTTGCGCTAGTATCTTGCTCTTCCTTCCATACATTGAATAAGGCACGCCGAGTAATACCATCGGCCAACGCTGAAAAAAAATCATTACTTTGGGAGTAGCAGGTAGTAGCAGAATCAGTTGGGATATCCTCGACCGCATGTCAATGGATAGTGACCAAGGATCTAAACACTCCTAGGGTGTGTCAAAACCAATCTGCAGATGAATTTAAAAGTACATTGCACGCTGAATTAAAGGACACGGCTAAAAATGGATTCCAGAAATGTTTCGATAACCTTTACAAATCATGGCAAAAGTATACTGTTACTCAAGGGTCTTATTTCGAAAAGGAGGAGCTGTTTCAGTCGTTTAATTGGTAATATTTTTTAAGTTATAGACTCAGTCTGGGAACTTTTGAATCCTACTACATAGATGGCAATAATTGTCCGCCGAAAGAGGGTAAGTAAATCTAATTTTAAAAAACTGTAAAGTAATTATATTGTTTATATTTACTACTCTAAATGTTACTATAAGGCAGTCATTTCGGGAAAAAAGACAACTTACAGGGACCAGTGGGGTAGTCCAGGGGTATGGACCAGCCTCCCAGAGCCTTTGAATTTTTTTTTCCGATAGATTATATTCCTATGTATATACTAGTACGTAAAATTTATTTAAGTATTTGTTACTAATAATTTATTTTATTAATCAATGCTAATTATTTATTCAATAATTAATTTTGTACTGTCTTTTGCACTCGAAAATAGACTAAATCAAAATAACATGTTGGGCGGCGTATTGGAGCATGATACGAGAATGGTGCACTTTCGTCCCTGGAACTATTATTTTCATTAAAGTAAAACAGTTATCCTAAATGCTTAAAATTGTTAATTTTAATAGCATTTAACAATGACTAATTTTAGTAATAATTTCTTATTAAAATTTTAAAATAACTGCTCGCGCTTATTCTTTCTTGCATTGATAAGTCGACATACACCCAATTATGCATGTGCACTGAACATTAGTCTTACAGTTATGTAGTTATTGCAATTATTTTATATATTTTATATCGCAGTGTCGAAATGACACCAGTGGACGTTTAAGGGTAATCGAAATCCCGGACGTTCTAGCCATGTAGAGGAGCGATGCAAGTTAAATCTGTCGAGAACTCAAATGTCCTCCCGTTGGCTTGGTGTGGTAGTTAGGAGAGGGAGTGCCAACTCAGGTGTCGTTCTCGTCACTTGACTATGGTTATAAATTACGAGGTCCGTCGCCAAAAGCCCTAGTGTTGCTGAACAGTGTGACGTTAATATTCCCTCACTCACTCATTCGGATGTTCTAGAGTTGATATGCTTAAGAAATACACAAGAATTATTTTGCAGAATATACATGAGGTACATTGTTAAATAAATCTAACAAATTTTTGAATGCGAGTATATTGAATTACGTTGCAATCAATCAGGGGGAAGGAGGATCGAAGAAGATTATTATGAGCAATTCTAAGCTATTTTTAAAATTAATTCCTATGGGTCCATTGAACGACTTGTGATGCAGAGAAATAATTTTTGTACAATGTTTCTAATAATTTCAAGAATTTTCTAATTTTCCAGATTAATTTATTGTTTTCACTGTGAAGCAGTATTGTTGATGACAACCTTGTAAATCTGATCCATGCTCAAGTGACTAGGCTGATATTTGAGTTGGCATTACGCTCTCCCAACTTTCACACTACACTAACCTTCGAACGTTGAGATTTAGCGTCCAGCAGCTATCTACACGGCTGAAGTGCCACTTGAATGAACTCACTATTCGACAATGTCTTCCATGATTTTCAACCATGACCATTTGTGCACCATGGCTTATTTTTCGAAAAATGTATGGACACAAACCTGGAAATTGCTTGTTTACAGGGGTGAGTGTAATGGGCTTAAAGTTGTTTCTTGCTGACCCCGATTTAGTTACTGAGCTGAACCTATTCAAACATAATAGTAGGAGGAAGCTAGACCTCTCTATTCTATATAAACTAAACTCAGTGGCGCAACAACCCATGAAGACCAAGACCTACTGTGCCCATCTCAGTATATGCGACCTTGGGTGTTGAAGTGCATGAGCAGATGTCCCTATCAGGTGGTCAGTCTGAAGCTAAGCCCCCATTGCTTAGTCCCCAAGCAAAATTGGTACTCATCTATCGACCCACTGAAGGGATGAAAGGCTGAAGCGCGATACACTACCACTGGGCTACTGGGCTACCATTTATTCTATATTGATTGATAAAATATGTTTCATGACCTACCTTGTAACAAATTCATTTTCTTCAATTCCGAGTGCTTCGTGCAAGGGTTGAGTTTGCTCTAACGCTTCCCTGAAACTGTTCACGGCATCTTCAACTGCCTTTTCCAAGACTGCAAAAGTTTGCGTACAAAAAAAATCATTTTTAACTTGATGTTTCAAAATGCATTTTAAAATTATCACAACGATTTTTAAAAGCAAAAAGGAATGCATGATTTCATATTCCCTTTAAGGTATCCTACTACGTTCGGAACCGTGATTTTAAAAAAGCGCACAAATGAATAATTTTCATGATATTTAGTGTCACTTAGATTAGAATACATGTATAAAATTCTTTTAAGGATATTTTGACAAAAAAAATTATTTAAATACAATATTTTGGCAAAAAATTAACTTAGAATAACCTTTTTTCAAAATTTTCTCCTTTTATGGACAATGCTTCTATTATAACAATATTTTGCCTGTATATAGCTCAGACCTCTGTACAGAGGATCAACTATGATTTTTGAAAACTTCACATTATTTTCAGAGATACCACCCATTGAAATAATTATCGGCGTTTTTTTCTTAAAATTGCTCCTCTCTCTTGTCGTAAAACATGGATAAACCCACTTCTAAGTTATATATTTCTAAAATTCTAGTTGACCATCTGTAGAGAGATCTGAGCTATACACAGGGAAAATATTATTACACAATACAAGCATTTTTCACAAAAGGAAAATATTTTGAAAAGGGGTCATTCTATGTTAATTTTTTGTCAAAATATTGTACTTAAATAATTTTTTATTGCTATAATATTCTTAAAACAATTGTATATACAATTTCTAATCTAAGTGACACTAAATATCATAAATATCCATTTATACGCTTTTGCCGAATCACGGTTCCGAACGTAGTCGGATACCTTAAGTAAGAAAATATTCTTAATTATGTTTGATATTAATAAATTAATTGCACCCTAGAAAGATTTTGACTTGTGATATAACAAACTCTGTTGCATTATATGAATTATACAGATTGTGCTACAAGTAGTGTCCAAATTATTCACAGCCAGATTCCTCTTTGGTAGTACATAAAAAATGCCCGGAGCCTGTGTGGTCCATAGTTTACGAGAAGAATGCGAAAAACAAAGCATGTGTCATCAAAGTCAGCGCAAGAACAAAACACCGTAAAGAACACATCAACAGCAGTATTTGCAGATATTCATAAAGACAAATGTTCAAAGTATCCACAGCGCATATCGTAGCAGGTTTGAGCGCTCCGTGGAATCTATAAGTGCACACGTCTCAGCAGCATGGTGTCCACTGAAGTTCAAACAGCATTCAGACAAATAACAGTGTGTTTGTATAGCCATACACCGATTCCTTGAGACGACCTCGTAGGAAAAAATACAAATATGCGAGATCTGATGATGGTGGCAGCCATAAAACCGGACTGCCCTGTCTGATCTAGCTGCCGGAGTATGCCATATCCAGTCAATTACTTACATGCACCAGAGTCCTATCATGTTGGATCCAAAGACCATATATTGTCTCGAAGGATACGTCATCTAGGAACTCGAGTTAAGAAATTGTAACGGGTCTATCCGCGAGCCTTCAACTAATCCTCTTGGGATAAATTTATTTCTTTTTAACTGTATGTTCTATTGAAAACTTTCTCCTGAAGAAAAATATTTTATTTATGCAAATGAGGGGCTCTATTTAAGCGTTGAGATTTAGGTATGCGAAAGTTAGTTGACGGATAGTCGCTGGAGGTCAATTATTAATAATTGGAGAATAAGTTATAAGATTGAGCTTAAGAATTACGACCGGAGGTCCTACAAATGAAAGATTTAACTTGAAATCTAGCGTAGAGGCCCAGAGTGATCCAAGAGTAAGTGGAGTAGATTATACTTATATGTTAAGTATCTTTAAGATGCGTGAGATTAAACGTGTGTGTGATTAGTATCATATTGAATTTCCTAACTTAAGTTGGCTGGCTTAACTCTGCGCATCCCGTGGGCAACGTAGATGTAGTAAAATTTACACCACCCGCGATTTCCACGGATAAGCATTTTTACCTACTATTTAGCTGTGCAACCCGTGCTGTTCCTGTTTATATTTTCTTTTATGTTTTTATGTTAATATTTTTATGATCTAATTTTATATTTTAAAATAAAAACTGTTTCACAATTTTTTTTAGTACATTTTAACTTTAAAACGTAGATTTAATATGATATAGATTTGAAACACGTACTAAAAAAATAAGCTATTTTTTAACCTATTTTGATAAAATAGCTACGCAACGAGAGCGCTAAATCAGTGGGATAACAAATCTGAGTTGAAACTGGTTAAAGCTGATCTTTACTCAAACCCCCAAACACCAACAACCGCTAGCCGGTTGTTACAAAATCATGGAGAAATACCAAGTAGGATTGTTCCGAAAGACAGTCAATAGATATAATTCAAGCGGGTGATCCCCAACTATATCAGCCCACACTTTTACAAACTGGTGTTCCTAATGTTCTATGAGGACTGTTTTTCGTATTTTTCTCAAAACTATGGATCACACAGGCACAGTATGCACTCCCAACGAGGAATATGGCTGTGTAGAGTTTGGGGGACACCCTGCTTGTGTGTTCATAAATGGACCAAGGAAAAAAATATAGGTCTTTAAACTATGCGTATTAGTTGAAGAATTATAGACGCATGCTTCATTTGATACTACTAATTTTACTTCAACTCTTCCTCTTTCTCCCTCTCACTGTCAATGTCGAAGTAAGATTAAATTTTAAAAACAATTTTCAGATTAAAAAGAGACCATAAAAATAGGTTTGAGTAATTTTAGCACGTGTATTCCTTTTTAACACAACATTCAATGTGTGGATTTTGAAATATTTTGTAACATATACCATTTATTTTACTTTAACTCTCTCTTTCTCTGTCTTATCAATTAAATATCAATTTAACTTTATATTATGGGAACGTAGTGTGGAATATATTTTATACAGAAAGGATGAATTGATTTTCAGGCAAAATTAAGCAGTATAATCAAATGCTCTGTTCCCTATGATTTAGGGAAGTTATATTTAATATTAATGCAGGAAGATTATTTTAGTATGGAAAAAAGTATCGAGTTTACGTATTATTCTGTAACTTAAGATTTGAGAACCGTTAATTTCTGTATAGTGTTTATATAAACAGCTGTTTAGTAAAAGTGCAACACCATGAAGGAATCATCCGAATGACATGAAATTTTCTGCAAATGTCAATTATGGAGTGTTATGCATAGTAAAGTTTCAGAGTCACCACGCAATCGTGGTGTCAGCAGCGCCCTCTGAACTGATGCTGAAAGCGTATAAATAGAAGGCTGTAGCAGGGCGTTGACATACGTGCATGGTTATTTGTTAGTGGCGAACGTTTAGTGGGACTTAATTATGCCTCCACGAGGAAATAAAGCGAAATTTAAACAACTTACGTAGTCTCAAAGAGGAGAATCATTGATTTTTGCGAAAAAGGATTTTTCTGTGGCGCAATATCAGCTCGTGTGTAGCGGAACAGCTCCACAATTTGGAAGTAGTAGATCGACGAGCACCGGACAACTCAAAAACTGGGAGAGGACGAAGGAAGGGGACTTCAATGCGAGATGACAGACACTTGGTACGCATGGCGGTGAATGACAGTACAGCTTCCTCCAGGCAGTTGGCAGCATGTTGCTCTACTGATACGCGTGTGTTAATGTCTGCTTTGTCAATTCGTCGATGTCTGATGCACCGTGGACTGAGTGCAAGGATTCCTTTATGCAGGATCTCCCCCCTCCCTTAAGGTAAACCATGGACATCTGTGTCTGCAATGGGATCATGAACACAGAGCCTTGTGGGCTGATTGGCAACAAGGTGTCTTTTCTGACGAATCTCGTATTAATATGTGGAACCCCATGATGCCGGCATTCGTGTTAGATGCTATGCCGGTGAACGCTCCCCTCCAGAGTGTATTATCGAAAGTCACAGTGGCCGAACACCCGGTTACATGGTCTCGGGTATGATTTCGAATCATGGACTATCTCAGATGGTACGAATTGAGGGTAATCTGAATAGCAACAGGTACGTCCGTGAAGTACTAGAGCCCAAAGTCTATTCCTTCCTTCAAGGCACCCCCTGGAGTTATCTTTCAGCAAGATAATGCACGCCCACATGCTGCAAAGACTGTTCGAGGCTTCTGTTCAGTCTAACACATGCCACTTCTTCCTTTGCCTGATTATTCGCCGGATATGTCAACTACTGAAGATGAGTGGGATTTGGTTGTTTGGCGTCTCGCTCGTGATGTACGTCCTACAGCCCCTAAAGACGAACTTAGGATGCGCATAAAAGCAATATGAAATTCTCTTCCACTAGCAGACATTCAACATTTGTTTGACTCCATGCCATTCCATATATCAGCACTCATTACAGCGAATATGGTGGCTACATTAAATACTAAATTCAAACAATTAATACTGGTNNTGGGATGCCTCCATCACGCCGTGGGATTGTTTTCAGTCTTTCTTTAATTTAATTTAAATGAAAAATCAGCCCCCCCCCCTCCCAATATTCTCAATTTATCTAGTGATTTTTATACAATTCATTCATTAAGAGAATAGATTTTATATAATCAACTTACTAGAATTTATATTATATTAAAGGATATCTACTATTACTGCACACATAAGTAAAATACAATAATTTTAATTCTTATTTCCTGCAAAAAATAATAACATTTAATAAATAAGTAATAATGTCAATAAATAACTGAGAAACATTATTTTAATACATATTCCAATATCATGGAACTTTCTTTTACTATGCTCAAATTATTTAAAAGTTTCGATTGAAAAGAAGATGAATTTTCAAATCTAATCATGAAATGTAATTATATTGTTTCCTCTTTCAACTCTGAAAATCCTGTAAGTGTGTATTACCTACCAATGAGAAATTTTTGATCAATATAATTCATTCATATTAATTGAACGAACAAAGCATATACAATATTTTTAAACACTAACATTTTTACTTAAGGTATCCGACTACTTGCGACACCATTTTTTTCGAAAAAAATTGAGATATAGGGAATTTTTTGTGATTGTTTTATTTATTTAGTGTATTTTAAGGGGAAAATCCTAAAATTGAAAACAGAAAAAAAATTTATTTTTATTAAAATGGAAAAAGACTGATAAAAATGTACAAAAAATTACATAAACGAAGCCCTCTCTGTACAAAAATTTTATGAACAAATTCTCAATTTTTCAATTTTGATGTGTTACTTTGTTATTCATGTTTGAAATGACCTTCAGGATAAGATATACCTTAATTTTTGCTACCTAAAGTACTTTATTTTACTGATTATATGAAATTGCTTTAAAAAAGTCATTATATTCCCATAAAGGACTGTGAATTTTGAAATAAAACAGTGATTGATATATCTGAAGGTTAAAACACTTCTACTGTTATATAGTACATGCACAAAAAATATCAGCAAATTTTTTCAAAACTTTTTGATCAATCGCTGTATGAGCTTTTCGGAAGAAAAAAAACGCATTTCGAGTAAAGCGCATTTTAAAGTTTGACATCCTGTGTAAAGTTATGGTATCTGCTTTTACTAAAACACTTGTAGTTTTTGTTCTAGTGAATGGAAAATAAAAGACTTGGTATTTTTATTAAGCTGATAAAATGGCCTATAAAATAAAATGATAAAAAAAATTGTCAATTTTTGAAAAAAATCATGATTTTAGGGTAATCCGATACCTAGAAAGAGTCATGTATTATAAAAACATACAATAAAAATTCAAAAAATAGGATGTAAACTAATAAATTGGAATATATAAACTGAGAAACATAAAACAGAACTTAAATCAATAAGTATAAAGGCTTTTTACAATTGCAATTCATCTATTCACGTACTATGTAATACGTCACGTAAAATTAAGGAGAATAATAAGAGTGATTGTTCGATGTAATTTACTGAGGGTATAAATAATATTTGATTCTTTTCAAACTATAAAAAGTAACACTGTATACTGAATGGTCTCCAACTTTTCATTCAAGCTAAATAACATTAACAAAGACACTCATTACGTGGTTGATAAAATCGTAACTCTTAAAAACTTCAATATGACGATGCCTAAACTTTTTAAGAATTATTTTAAACGTCATAAAATATTTCAGTTTTGCTCGTAGGAAGAATACTTTATAAAAGTTTTAAAATAATTATAAATAAATGTTTGACCGAAATGTATAGTAAAAATAAAACGCTCAGAACGACTTGGAAACTATTTTTGAAGCAATTAAAAATTGAAAATGGTAAATGGGCTCACCATCGTGCAAAGCTGCCGTGGCGCAACCAACGAGCAATAACACAAGGAAGATCTTCATTATGCTAAATGGAAAATTTACACAAAATCAGAAAATATATTTGAACATTTGTTTTATAATTTTCTTAAAACTCATTATGTGTTATTTCTCGTGAAACGTCTATAACTGATTGCATAAATGTTCTGGAGTAAATTGAAATCGAATACAAATGAATAAATGCATTATTAAAATAGAAAATTAGGGAGAGTTGTACCACACTATTTATACCGGTTTTTACCACAACTGAACCTAATTTTTAAAATTTGGTTGATGTAAAGTTTTGTGAAAAATAACTTTGACTATCAAGGTGCAATATCATTGATAATAACGTAACGTATAATATAATATATAAGCCAATGCGTTGATATTAATGTCTTAATACTAGGAGAAAGATCCTTTTTCTCAAGAAAATCCATGCGTTTTGATTCGTGTTATTTTTATTGTTAATTAATTTTAATAAAAGCAATTGATTTCTTAAGTAATATTACTACAATCAAGCCACAGTCACTTTATCTTTCAATCAGTATATTTTAATATTTTTTTTATTTCCCTTTCGTAATGATGTTTTTATTTAAACTAAATAAATATATTTATAGATTTATATTAGTACTACCCGCGCAAATTTTAACCGTATTTTAGCACTCAAGCAGAAATACCACAATTTCTACTCTAATTTCTAAATTATATGATCAATCACTATTTGACAAATCTTTTCAATTTTATCCAAATTTAAACTGTGTTCTTTGAAAAAAATAATAGTTTACCATTTGAATAACATTTAACTTTCTAAATTATACATATACCTTGATTTATAGAAGAGTTCAGTTTCAATAAATGTCCTAAGTTGGATTGAAAATCAAATTTATATTTTTAATATTAATTTAATTCATATAATGTTATAAAACAGAAAAATAAATTTATGTAAGTATAATTATTGGACAAAATGTAAAGCCTACATAATGTAAGAAATTGGATGTACTGCCTCAATTCGACTTTTTGACCCTTCCAGTATAATAATTTTTTACATACTATACATATACTCGTATATGATTTTAAAACACATAATAAGCTAAAACTAAAAGATTGTAATATACGTTATCAATATTTGTAAGATAAAATGCTTACCCTTTTTCAAGGAAGAAACTTCAAATATTATGAAAAGGGTTTATATAAAAGTGTTATCTAATCTTTGCGTAGGTCACCTGGAACCTAAAGAATAGTTCTAAAACAACATAAACCACGAATCAGTTAAATTTTATCATGCAGAGAAATTCTGTGATTTAAGCCAGATGGTAATCTTGAATATTTATCTAAATGAAGAGTATTTCTAAGTAAAGAGTAAACTAGTTGCAAGTACTTTAAAGAACGTTAAAGAAAGCTTAGATATTCCTAAAATGGACAAAAATACGGGATAAATTTTATCGTAATGGGCAGATTTTTTTTTACTTTTAAGTGTATCTCATACGACTTAAGTGCTGAAGCATATTTCCTCTTAAGGTATACGAATACGTTCGGAACATTTATTTTAAAAAACATTACTTAGAAAAAAACTCAGACCTTTTTTAACTTCAGTTTATATGTAAATAAGCTGTGTTTATGTAATCTTTGCAATAAAGTATTTAAACTTCAGAAAACTGGTAAATTTATAAGGAATTTTGAAGAAATTTTAGGAACATTCAATAAGTTCTACATAAAAATCTACTAACTTTTCTTTCAAAACGCACAGGACAACATAATAACGAAATTATATTACTCAAAACTCCTAAGTTAAAAATATTTTTCATTGTTTTTTTAAACATCTGCAGGTTTTAAAGAAGTAATTATTTTTTTTTTTTGATTCACTCACATTTGGAATATTTAAATCGGTACTAATTTTTTCGTTCTCGAAAACTGAAACTTTATTACGGTACCTATTTCCTTTGTACCGAAGTTTATGGAAATAACTTTTATGTTTGTTATTTCCCATAGAGTTATTAAAAATATAATGCTAGCTAATAGTTTACTAATATTCTGTCAAATAAAGCTAATAACTTTTGTTTGCAACTAAACAGAATTTTAATCGAATCAAGTTAAAAGTAAAAAAATATATATATTGCTAGATTTTCTATTCAAATATTCTCAAAATGAGCAATTATTTTTAATATTAAATCAAAAGTTTGTTAAAATTATATTTAAAAATAATATGTTATTTAAATCCTATTTGGCGAGTTTAAGGGCATTCAAAAACTGACTTCTGGTTACTTAAATATTCACTTCTTGTTTTCAGCGCTTTTTTAATTCTTTAATATCTTGGCATCTAAGCGACCTGGAAACAAAATAGGAACAGTTTTAGAAAGCTAAATAAATGCTTTATTCTATAAAATCAAAAACTGAAAACGAGATGCTCTGCAAAAATTGACCATTTTAACATATTCGTATACCTTAATGTGAGACATACAAGTCAGCTTGAAAAGGGGGAGGGAAATTCTGTGATGAATAAATAAAATATTTCTTCCCTATAAATTTATGGTTGAACAGATCATAAAATTGTATTTTCAAAATTATTCTTTTTAGCGCACATTTATTGCAACAACAAATCTGAAGTGCTGTAAATTAACTGCTTCATTTATCAATTTGCTTTCAGATTCATAAAAATTCTATTTTTCAAAAAAAATTATTTATAATATTAAATTATTAAAAAGCAAATCATGTTGTTAAATCTCTAAAATAAGTCTTAAAACCCCGGTTTCCCATTGTATATAAATAAGTAAATATATATATATGAATTGTGGGAATATTCAATATGTATTGGAAACGTACATATAGTTTGTTCTAAGAGTATTAAAATAGCTTTTTGAGTTTCGAAAATATTTATTCTTTTTCTAACATATACTTCTTATTACAACACATGGTTGTTCTGCGTAACTTAAAATTTAATATAATTTCTCTATGTTTTCCTAAAAGTTAAGCCCATATTTAAACATAAATAAAAATAACTCATTTTGTGGGTTTCTGAATTTAATCATTCACTTTTGTCGTTGTTGTTACTAAACCCACCTGATTGGCAAAGACCAGATCAAGGCCCAGGAAATTCATCATGGCAAAGTGACTCATGTCGTTACCCGTAGCTTTAGGCCCCATACAGGTGACGGAACGATTTAGCTCGGTTTCACCCCAATTTTAAGTTAGAACACCCCCTTCCACCAACCTCAAGAGAGGATTTGTGGCTCGATGAATATTTAAAGGCCCCCCATGTCACGAAGGCACTATACATTTACAAACTTCCATGTCTTCTCCGGGATTTGAACCCAGTCTCAACGGCACAGCAGCCAGCGTCGCTAACCACTGTACCGGATGAGCAACTCATTAACTTTTAAAAGATTAAAGAATTAAATGTGCGAAGCAAGTTTTTTTAATATAAATTATGAAATGTTTAGTTAAATTATAGATCCCATATAAGTATACTACGATATTTTATCACTCAAATAGGAATGTTATTTCAAAATTATGTTTGTGTTACTTAAAATATTATTAAAAATTTTCGAATTTTCGGATAAAAGTATGATATATGAGGTACGTGCAAAAGTTCTACCAGTTTTTTAAGATATCCATGTCCAGTAGAACTGCAACACACTTATGAGGTTGTGGTGACCAGAATCATTGCTAATTAAAACGCGCAAATACTCAGCATTTATATACTAGATGTTCCTGAAAGAACAGCATTTGGTAAGAAAACATTTTAGATGGTGTAATGTGGCAAGCAATAGCATGATTTGTTTTTTGTGCGATTTCGTAAAAGGCAGTAGCCCAACACCCATAGCATGCCATATTAAGCATTACATTTATGAAGAATATGCATCTAAGGACAGCACGTGTTGTCGGGGCAGTTTTAAAAGTTTAGGGAAGTAAATAGATGCAGTCAAGCATAAGAAAATTGTGGATTTTGAAAAAGTTAATGAAATAAAAATAATTTTTAAATCTTTTGGAAAACATTGAGTTATTGTCCGTACAATTAAAAATATGTATGTCACTAAAAAAAATGCGATTTGAAAAAATGTTGATACTAAGGGTAGATATCTCTTTATAAACATTTTTCAAAAAAAAATTTTTTTTTCTCGTTGATTAGATGATTTGGGAATGAAGGGCTGTGTGTGCGTGTCCTTAAAAAGTAAAATACAGAACTTATTTTATATTAAACTAGCTGGTATACCCGCTCTTCGCACGGATGAACTGAAAAATTAAGCAATGCAGATTGAAGGAGAAAGAAGTTTTTTAAATGAGTTAATTTTACGTGAATTATACAAATTAAACAAAAAAAAAGCTTTTTGCACATCTCAGCTGAGCAAAAATATATTTGTTAAATTTTCAGTGTGTAGTTCTAATAGCCGATAAAAAGGATATTTTTTATTTGTAACGTCCCCGAAACTCCCTTATGGGTCGAATTTTGAAAACACCTTTCTAAGCTGATCTCTGCTCAGCAAAAGTAACATTTTTTTAAAATTTCTAACGGCATATTATGAACAATTAATAACAGAGTTCATCAATCTCTCTCTCTACCTAGTACATTCACCGAAAGATGGTATCTCTTTTTAGTGCGGCGCCAAATTGGCGGATGCCATCACCGCAAATAATTTTAACGCCCAGTTTCCTCCCTATAGGGAGGCACCTAAGCTCTGACGATGCGAACCTGTACTAGGGTTTAATTTTGCCTACAGCACCCCTAGGGATTTTTTACATGCCGTATAATCATACGACATGGCCGCTGTCGATTTTCTGCTTTATGAATATCCATCGACTTGAGCCGGGTTCGAACCTGTAATCTTGGGTACAGAAGGCCATCGACAAACCAACCAAGCCACCCAGCCGAATCAAAAGTAACATATTGTTACAAATTTTGTATAATGCATGCTTAAAATAGTGTAAATAACTTATATCTGGATGTGTAATACGTTAATATTACTTTCTGCTGCATTTATTTTATATTAAAATTGTAAGATTCGCAAGCAACGCTATTCCTTACATTATAATGCCGATTCAATGGAAACATAGCGAAATGTTGGCGATAGAGCCAAGTTGGTATCATTTTTGGTGACCCTGTTGGCAACTTGGTGATGGATTGAACGGTGCAGAAGTTGATATGCTGTAGTGCAACCTGGTGGGGAGCTGCAACAAAGAGGATAGCAAAAAATCTCTCTTCTCCACACAAAAAATACATATAAATGCCAATTTTCAGTGATCGGTTGAACGGTGCTGGACTGAAGAGAGGTCATATATACAACCATCCATTTTTATATCTAGAGATTGATAAAAATATATTTAAGTATAAAAAAAAGTGTGTGTAATTATGACCACACGATAGAAGTGATAACTTCAAATTTTGCAAAGTTATTTCAGGGATTAGTTAGGTGAATAGAAAACAAGGGGATATTGTCATACAAAATCATTTATTCATATATGTCTGCAATAAAGTAATATTTTTTGCAAAATATGCAATCATATTTGTAAATTAATTGTATTCTAAGAAGGAAACCACAGGTTTATGGTAGCTGAAGTAGGTTATAAATACTTTAGATTCAAAATTATATAAATATCTAAGAAAACTCCGTCAAGATTTGTTTCGTACTTTGTCGTGCTTTCATTTGGTCCATTTGACATAATTAAATTGAATTTTTATTTTAAAAAATCTACTAAAAGCTTTAATTTGTCTTTTGAAAAATCTACATTAAATCCCCTTATTAAAATAATAGGCAATTTGTTCAGAAGAGTTGATGCGGCTTCACACACAGTGTAGGCGACTAAATTTTTGTGAATGAATTCGATAATTTTCTCTATACTTTGATTTGGTGAAATATAAATAGTAACCACACACACATTAGAATTATTTGTCTGTTTTCTGCTCTAGTGCTGCGGTAGCCGAGTGGTTAAGGTATCGGATCATGGCAGGCATGTCATGAGTTCGCGCGAGCCCAGTACCACATAGCACGTTAAATCTATCGAGAGCTCAAACGTCCTCCCGTAGGTGTGATAGTTAGGAAAGGGGGGTACCAGCTCAGGTGTAGTCCTCGTCACTTGACCATGACTTAAAATTACGAGTTCCGTCGCCAAAAGCCCTCGTGTAGTTGAAGAGTGCGACGTTAATATTCACTCATTCTGCTCTACATTTCCCTGCAAAAATTTCTCCAATACAGGATTCATTAAACCCGAATTTTATAGTAGTGTAATTACAAGTAGTATTGTTACGAGCGTAACAATACTTGGCTTTTTAAAACGCATCATTCAAGCTTACTCATCATCACTCCAGCAAAACGCCCTTAAAAAGTTATCTCTTCAATGAACAGTAAATTGAAATTCTTTTTTAATTTGTATGAAAGGAATTAGAAATACAAGCACTTTTCTATTTGATAAAGAAAAAGTTTATATCTTAGGTTCTATTTTTGACTTGAAATAAAGGCAAAGAAAACTGAATTTCTTGAAATAAATATAATTTATCGTACCTTTTACTTGTTTTCAAGTATGAAATTCTCAATCTTCTGTAGTTGAATCGGAAGCGAACTTCGAACTCTGTAATCGTCATTCAAATTTTCTTGAACTTAACTAGAAGGAGAAACTATAAAAGGCTTCATTATTTCAAATAAAGAATACAAAAACTTAAATAAGCTTCAACATGTGTATCACATATGAAAGAGTTCATTTTATAAAATAATATATATCTCAAGTGTTTTTTTTTAATTTATAAGTTACATATAATTAGCTTTTAAATGTGTATCAGAAAGTTAACTAATATTTTATAAAAAAAAAAGGGGAAAAAATTTTGAACTGATAAATTTTTGACATACTGAAGAACTTATTGAGCGCAATTTCCTTGATGAAATATTCAATGGGCTAAATTCATGAGACGTCATAGTCACATGATAACTCAAGTTACGTGTTTCCATCCAATCAGTTCACAAATTCATGAGACGTCATAGTCACATGATAACTAAAGTCACCTGTTTCCATCCAATCAGTTCACAAATTTATGAGACGTCATAGTGACATGTTAAATGCAATCATGTGTTTTCAGTCAAACGATTCGTTAAGATTGTTGTTGCCA
>BMAV01026265.1:29654-44628 GCA_019973955.1 Trichonephila inaurata madagascariensis | reverse complement strand
TACGTCAGCGTTTCCCAAACTGTGGGGCGTGACCCCCTTGGGGGGGGCGCAAGCATATGGAAAAGTCGTAAACAAAAGATTATTTAAAAAAATATATTAATTTACTGAAAATAAACCAGCAGAATACATTCTGACATAATAAAAAATAAAATACGCATTTACACTGATATATTATACTTATAAATGTAACAGTGCTACGCAATATATTTTGTAATTAATTTAACAATACTAAGTTAAAAACAAGTTTAATAATTCGCAGTGACCCCATGGAATTGTCATTTATAAAATGATATAGAAAAATTAACTCTTATCTTGATAATACTCTAATCTTTTAATAATCCCTTAACTGACGATTAAAAGTTACAGGATTCACTTCCCAATGCCAACCGTTTTCCACGTAGTTGCGCGTATGTGGTGTATTGAGGGGGAGGGGGAGGAATAAAGAAGCAAATAATCTGAAATAAGTAAATCCTTTGCAAACATCTTGAATCCTTTTCCATTGTCAAGTCCTTTTATTGCATTCCAAAGACTTCGGAACAATTTTATGGATAGCAGTGCACAAAAAAGATCGTACTTAGGAAATGCGTATACATACGTCCGGGAAAATTAATGCTTTAGCTGAGCGAAACGTTTATATGCGCCGTTGGCACTTCAGAGGTTAAAGTCGAATGATAGTTTTTGCATGAAAGTATAGTATTATTGAATTCAATTCAATGTTATTCTATGAGGGGGGCGTGATGAAAATTATGATTGAATATTGGGTCGCGAATATTGCAACTTTGAGAAGCACTGGGTTACATCTATGGTGTTTTTTATTTGTTAAATGAGGAATCTGCTTTTATTATTTGCATACTTATTGAAAGTTACCTATTTTTGCTTCCACAATACGTCGTAACCCTTTAAATGCCGATGAAAAGTTGCACGATTCGCTTTCCATTAACGCAATTTTTCACACAGGCGCACAGCTGTGATATATTGGGGGAAAGAAAAGGCAAAAGTAAATAAATCTGTGGCGGTGTGATATCTATATGAACTAGTATCAACATCACGCATAGACGATCGTTTTGGCGTGATTGGTTACGTACTTGCGTTCGGAACGGAAGGTACCCAGAACGAACCTCCCACCTTCATTGGTGATCCTGGCCGTGCAAAGGAACCGCACCCTTCACGCGCCGCAGTCGTGGCGCCATCTATCCACCGCACAAGCAACTAAGCCGTCAAACATTGACGCAATTCTCAAAAGTCGTCTCACACAAATGACGCAATTCTCAAATGACGCAATCAAAAGTCGTCTCACACAAATGACGCAATTCTCAAAGCTGTCTCACACGAATGAGACGCAACCCACCAAGTGACGCAACTGCTTACATACTCGCCACGAATATGGTATCGTTGTTCGCCTATTCGCCGTGATATCTATATGAACTATAGTACCAACATCACGCGTAGACGATCGTTTTGGCGTGATTGGTTACGTACTTGCGTTCGGAACGGAAGGTACCCAGAACGAACCTTTTCTCCTTCAAATCTTTCTCTGAAATTCCTTTGAAAACACTGCCAGGGTCATTGTATTGCATTTCAAAGCCTTTCGAATAGTTTTACTAATAGCACCGCAATGCAAAAGTTCTTAATTCGGAAAGAAGTATATACGGTAGAAGCAGTTGACGCATTGGCTGAGCGAGACGTACATATACGTCCGTGGCAGTTAAGTGGTTAAGATACGCTTTTGTAAGTTCGAACTAATTAAATGGTTTAAAAACCATTTAATGTACATTTCCCGAAAGTTAATAATTTTCTTTCCTGTGAAATATATAAAAATTGTTACATTTAAGCAAAAATCTATTTATTTAGAAAATGTTAAAATCGTACATCAATAAATATTCAGTAACTTCGCATGCCTAATCTCAATTTTAATGTTTCATTTTTGTTATGAACAGAATTACTATAGATAAAATTATGTATTAAATAATCGGATTATCAACGTTTACTTTTATGTATAGTTTATATATATACTGATGGATTGTAAAACCTAATTTTCCACAAAGATATGTTTAAATTACTAAAAAACGGATATAAAGATGTAATGGATTCTCGCTGAAATCTGGAACTACTTTGCTGCGATGTTTTACATGAGAATTTCGCCTTGTGGATGTATATAGATGACTAATAAATAGATGTGTAGTAAATGAAAGAGAGAGAAAAAGTGAGAAATGTCAGGAGCAAATTTAGATGAATCATAAAAGCTTTGGTTATAGAAGTATGCCTAAAATCTCAGCGCCCCCCCCCCCCCAGAAAACATTCAGAGAGTAGGATTCGAATCTCGCTTGTCGGAGAGTACTGAGAGGAAATCGCAAGATAAATCTTATTATGGTCTTTATTTGATAAATTCGGATTAAGTTAAGCTTGTAAGCATATCTAACATATTTTGATATTGGTTATTTATATATTGAATAATTTAGTTAAAGTCTGAGTATCATGTTTCTTTTTCAATTCCTACTATTAGCTCACACTCTCTATATATTTATTTTTTTAATTTGTTCAATTTTTCAATCGTTAATAAAATACTTTCTAAGTTCAAATACATTTTTTTAAACTTGTAGTGGATGACACTTGATGTTAATACATTTTTTCAAATATCGATTCATTAATTTAATTAAATTTAGTTAATTACCGGTTTTTCGATGCGAACTTAGATTCGTCTCCTTTGTTATAACAATGTAACTGTTAAACGATGACAAAAGTTGGCATCGAAAACCGGTTTTCAGCCAAACTAGCGAAACTGGATGAGTATTGTTATGTCGCAGGAAAATGATGAAATTAGGGATTTCATCAAACTTCTAAGGGAGATATCAATTCACGCAAGATGTTAAAATAACGCCTTTTTTATATAGAGGTCATTTTCCTGATGTCAGTAAGTGATTTGATAAAATCTTGGAACTGTTCTAGTGAAATGATGAAATGAACAAGTCAGCATTTGTAGAGCTCTGTTTTCGCTTGTCTTACCACTCCCTCTTTTTTTACCTCCCCCTCCTCGTACGTGCCAAGCAGCGCCAGGCTTCAGACGTGACGCACCAAAACAAAATGACCTAAATATCATTTTTTAGGTTTATTTAGTTATATTCTTTGTATTATTATCTTTCGAGTGATATATCACTTTTGTATGCCTGAAAATTAGAAACTGGATACAACTTCAAGTGAACAAGTAATATAGAAAAAAATTTTAAGTCAATTCCTACTTAGATCAACAGAGAAAAATTTTATATTTTAGCTACTTTTTATTAAATAATTACAATTAATATAAATATGTATATACATAGGACATAATCGCACTATTAAGTGGTAATTAATTTTTATTCATTATCTTTAAAGTATTGTATTGTCATCCAAAAAAAATCGTGTCTATAAAATTTCAGTTCAACTGAATGCTTTAAAACGAGAGAGATAAAACCTTTTCAAGTTTTGACACAAGTCGCCAACGTGGCTTTAGTTGTAATTCTTTAACTAATTAGTTTTAATCTATTAAGTTTCATTAATTATATTTAAATTACTGCATTGTCATCCAAAACAATCATGTATATTAAATTTCAGCTCAATCGAGCGCTTTAAAATGTAATTTATTAACGGTCGAAAATCTCACCAAGATAAATAAATAAATATATATATACAGAGAGAGCGTGAGTTAATAGAAGGAATTGAAAAATGTAAACAAACAAATTAGGGAATTCGACCACGCCTTCTTTATAGATAAAAAAAAGGCTTTTTGATAATAAAAGAAAAGCTATTTTAAAAAGGTAAATAATAACTGAAAAAAGGTATTACAAATAAAGCAGAATATTTCTGAGGTACTACATTAATGTATAATTTTTAAAAAAATTATTTGAAATTCTACTACCACTATTCATTTTTTTTAAAAGAAATACCAACTTTATTATATAATTATTTTGTTAATCAATTTCAAATAAATAATTTGTAATTCATTGATTATTGTTGCATTCATTACTTTACTTTTTATAATGCACCATATTTGCTAAAAGGACACTTTTAAACAATTGGCAATATTATTTCATCACTTCACCTCAGGTTAGGGATTTGATAAAATCACTTACTTCCCTTAGGGAAATCACCTTACAGAGTTCTTATTTTAACATCTTGCGTGTATTGATCATCTCCCTTAGGGATTTGATGAAATTCCTAATTTAATCATTTCCCTACGACAGTTACAACAATGCAGACAAATCATGCTCTTTATTCAAGTCCTATACCATTAGTTCATTCTCTTCCCTACGTACATATATTTATGGGTATATATATATATCTTGTTCAAATTTTCAATCGCGTTAATAAAATACTTTCTCTTCATCCATTCAAACTAGGAATTGACTTAACTTTTTTTTTTTTGTATTACTTGTTAAAAATGAAACAGCTTCCTTTACAAAGTAATGATGCACAGTTATTGTATATTAAGTTTTCGTAAAAGTGATTTTCTTAAAATTTGATGCTAGGTGAGAAATCAAAAGTTATTGTTTTAAAAAGTATGCAAAAACTTCTTTTCAAAATGCTTAATTGCTTTCATCAATAAATAATAAAAATAATTTGCAAGGAAGTATGAAAGATAAATTAATCTAAATTTCACATCCTGTTCCTCAATAACAGAATTATTTAAATTATATGCTGCAAATAAAGCATTCTACAGGTCTCAATTAATAACTGGAAATTAGGACAAGGGTATGCCAGTTCAGGTGTCGTCCTCATCACTTGACCATAGTTCAAAGTTACGAGGTCCGTCATCAAAAGCCTTCAAGTAGCTGAATTCTGTGACGTTAATATTCACTCACTTGCACAATTAATACTATACGATAAAGAAATCAAATTTTTAACAGTTGTAAATTTGTGATTTTGTAAAACTGTGCTCAACGCGAATTACTAAGGTGGTTAGCTCAATTCAACTTTTATTCATCATTTCTAAATTCAAACTCATTCACATTCAAAATTATCACAGTTACAATTATATCAAACAGTTAATAATATAGAAATAACGAGAGATTTGCGTGAGCAGATATAGGCATCTGCTATATCTGCTCACATTCTATCTGTTGCGCCCTATTGTCCAGTTTTTTACCATTCGTTACAATTTTGAAAATAATTCTGATTGAGAATCTTAAGAAAACACAGAAAATTGTGATGAAATTTAATCTTTCATATGGTTTTTTTTTTACATTTATCATGCATTTATTTTACTGAATTTCTATATTTATTAAATTTTTAGTTTTTCTAAGAAATCCATGGATTCAGCTAGTTTTATAATGGAATTCATGTCAACTCATTTATTAGACTGAAAATCAAATTTAAAAAAAAAGTGATTTATCAGAAAAATTATTTTTTACTCGCAAGAAATTTATAATTTCAACCCTATATAATACATTATCAAAATTTTATCAAATAATTGAACAACTTTTTCCGAATAATTGAAGAAATTGAAAAGAAGGCTTAACATGTAGCATAGTTTTTAAGATTTAAATTTATTACCATTGTTAGTCGCATCATTATTCAAGTAGCATTAGATGGATGTAAAGTCATAAGCAGCATTTGTTTCTTACATTACATATATCTTTTCACTCAATATAATAATTTATCAAGAACATTTGACATAACACCACATTCTAATCATCTTTCGTAAAAATTGGTACTTCAAATAATAATACATTAAGCATAGAAAATATTACATTAAACTATTTTCACAAAGTTTCATCCGTCAAATAGAACAAAATTCTCATGATACTAATAACATTTTGATTGACAAGCAGAAATTCGTATTTAACGATAACTGAACCTAAATTATATTCCTAGTTATCTGTATTTTTGACTAAACTAACAGAGCAACAAACAGAAATATCTAATCCTATCTAACAAGTAATATAAAAAAACATTTTTAAGTCAATTCCTACTAAGAAACAACAAAGAAAATTTTTATTTTATAGTTTATATCAAATAATTACAATTAATATAAATATGTATACTCTCTCATATGACAGAATCACAATATTAAGTGGCGATTTATTTCTATTAATAATCATTAAAGTATCGTATTGCATCCAACAATACAATCGTGTAAATAAAATTTCAGTTCAAATGAATGCTTTAAAAAGTGAGAAAAAAATCCCTTAAAGGTTTGACACAAGTCGCTAAAAATGAAGCTAACGTGACTGTATCTGTAATTCTTCAAATAATTAGATTCAGTCAATTAATTTTAATTAACTATAATTAAATTGTAGTATTGTCACCCCAAACAATCGTGTATAGAAAATTTCAGCTCAAATGATTGCTTTAAAATGTGAGAAAAAACCTTTTTAAGTTTTGACACAAGTCTCCAAAAATTATGCCAACGTTGTTGTATCTGTAATTCTTTGAATAATTAGTTTTAATCAATTAATTTTTATTAATTATAACTAAATTTTCATATTATCATCCAAAATAATCGTGTATATAAAATTTCAGTTCAATTGAGCGCTTTTAAAGCTGTTTTTGCTGTATACACAAGAGCATGAACTTAACGCGGAGCACATTTTCGGATAGAAAAAATACATCAATTTTTTTTTATAAAAATGTGTGACATTATAACTCATGCATTTGTTTATAATATAGGGTTTTTAAAATTTCAAAATATTTCATAAATAATTAGTTTTTCTTTTTAACATGTAAAGGGATAGCTCATTTAGCATTACGGTATAGGATAAAAAGCACGAAACACATTTTATAATGGATAAAATGTATCAACTCGGATAAAAATGAGTAGTATGATAAAAAAAGTGATTCTCTACAGAATAGAGTGAAGCCAGAATATAATATTAATGTTTGAGTACTTTTATATCTGAAAAAATATTCCGAATTCGGATCCTATACTTTAACATTAGCCGAAAACAGCCTTAAATGTATTTTATTAACGATTGAAAATTTGAACAAGAAAAATATATAAATATAGAGAGAGTGACCTATTTGCAGGAATTGAAAAAGTCAGCTAACATCCTGCTAAAGATGTGCTAAACGGTACATACCTGTAATGTGCTGTCTTCGTAAAGCATCTTGTATGAAGAATCTCCAGTATTTATACTAGATTTTGTCCCTAAAAACTATCCACGGTTAATTCTCGGAAAAGGTCCCTCGAACGTGTCATATTCTCGAAACTTTTGTTCCAATTCGTACACTTCTCTCGTACTCTATAGAGTGGTCCTTGTGTCGTTACCTGTACGTGACCATCGATTAAAGAGTCAAAACCAAAGTGTTCTTTCTTCTGCGCTGACTCACCAGAAGATAAATTTGAGGTATTTTTGGAAAAGGCACTTTGTTTAAGCAACTATTTTAAGCCAAGTGTTCCCAAAATATCTTCTAAGAGTTCCGATGAAATTCTAATTTTAGAGTTCAGGGTATTTGCATAAAATGGTAACCATTCGAGATTTTTTTTATATATATATAGCATTTTTGGATGAGTAAAAAATTTTGCTTTGGTTTTATTTCAGTTGGCATAAACAGTTTTATTTGTAGCTTTATTGTTCAAAGTGTGTCCAATTCCTTTTATATATACGTATAAATTATATTGATATGCATAAATGTCAGATTATCATTGTTAATATTTTGAAAGAAAGATTTCATTAGTAAAATACAATTTTGGAGCCCCAAAATATTTTATTTTGAGTTAATTTTTACGCCTAAGAGTTATTTGATTAAAATTGTTTTCTGAATAAAGCTATCTCTAGAATTTTTCCATACGTAAAAATGGTGAAAAACTATTGTCCGACTCCACACTTTAAATAACAAGAAGTTTTTAAAATTGAAAAAAATTACGGGCTGTTAACTTTGAGATTATCACTTCTTGACTGCGTGAATAAGAAAAAACTCATAAATTTCCGAAGAGTCACGGAAGGGAATGCATTTTGTATCTGAAATATACTACACTACGTTCTCACGAATGTTTGACATTTACCAAAACACCTAGTGATATGAACGACACTATCACGAGGCATTGTAATATGCTGTTGCAAAGTTAATCTTTTAAGATAGAAGTAATATTAACATCACAGCAAAACACCAGCCACGCGTGATTGAAGTTTTTCACCCACTTTTGTGTGTAGTGGAGATTTGAGCAAAATCTTTGCTTGATTACAGCTTCTGGTCAGTTCTGATTTAAGTTCATATCGGAACCTAGGTGCCAAAAATCTATAAGCCACCTTGGCACTGGCGGGTCAAAATTTATAACCAGAAAACCTGATTAAGTCCAGCTTATCCTGGCCCATGGGCTCCTGCCCCAAGCACCTAGTAGATAAACCGGCACTGCTTCTGGTGATTTTTTTTGCCCGTTTGGAGCAAGTAACGACTATTTTTCTGTTGTATTTAGACCATATGGATTTCTTTACTTGCATGCAATTTTCGTAACTTTTTTTCACAAACCGATTCAACTTTAATCCCCTAACAAGATCTGAAAAAACAGAAGGCTAATCTATATTGAGTGGTTCTCTAAACTAGTTTTGAAAGCAGTATAGCTATTCCATGAAGGTCGCTGTGAGAAAGATCTACTCTACATCTTCACTACAGTTACAATCACCATTTGACAAAATACCAAATCTGGATAAGCATAAAATTTCGATGTCCGGAATGAATTTTTGTTACTTTAAAATCAGTTATAAAATATTTACTTCAAACTTAAAACACTCTTGGAAAAAATGCTCTGGTCCACTGTGCACTCGAAAAGGTAAGAAATTCCTGGTTTTGATTTATTGTAGTTTTTCCTTAGAAATAAATTTCCAGCCGGGATGCAGGTTCATTTGTCATAATATCAATATCTCATCTGGTCGTTTGCTTAGCCAGTAAAATAATACACCAATTGCAAAAATTTTGAGCACCAGGAAAAAGTCGTCAAAATGAAACTAAATTTTACATATATAAGTACTACTTTGATAAAAGTAAGTTATTAGAAAATCAAAGAAAAAGTATCACTCATTGCAGAAAAAAGCACAAATCAACGTTGGTTTTAGTACTCTACTGGACCCCCCTCTAGCGCAAAAATATATGATACAATATGAGTTAGCATTGAGGCATACAAGTTCCGTATGATGTCTTGAGACATCTCCCGTTGCGCAGTTGCCCTGCACGCATCTCTATTTTGACCAAACTCGCCTGCTGCCCTACTTGACGACAGAAATTATTTGAGATATGCTCGATTGACTACAAATCTATGGATCGAAAAAGCCAGGGAAAAGTGTAATACGTTGGAGGCGGTCTTGTGACACCCCTGCTGTATGTAACCAAGCATTATCTTGTTGAAAAAGGGCTACAGTGAGCCCTATCATGAGAGGCAACACATGGGGCTAAAGGATGTCATAGACGTACCACTGGGTTGTCATTTGGCCATGGATTGTGCCAATAGGGGGGACCATGTATCGTAAGCAATGGCATTTCATATAATCACATCAGGTGTGGGAGCTGTATGTCGATGTAAGGTGAAGGCACAATTAAGTCGTTCACCGCAAAACCTCTACACACAAACGCAATAGTCGTCACTGCTCAAATTGAATCTAAATTCGTCCCTGAAGACAACCTGGTTCCGTGGCAATTCAATCCCGTATTGAGCAACACTACTCTAAATGGAGGTGTCGGTGGGTGGGTATCATTGGCAGAACACGTAATGGGCATCGTGATACCAGACATCCTTCAGCCAGGTGCCTTGCGATGGTTCAGGAAGACACAGAGACCCGTAGTGAAGGTGATACCTGTGTCTGGACAACAGTCAATGAGGCAGTTGACTCTGCACGTGCTTGTTGTCTAGACAAATGGTCTGTCGAGGGCGTCCTGAGCCTGGTCTTTGTGTAAATAACATCTCTCGGATCCACTGGTCCCAACACCTCCTCACAGCACAATCAGAGCGGCCAAATTGACGAGCTACTCGCCTAGCTGACCATCCAGCTTCCATCATGCCGATGATTCTCCCCCTCTCAAACTGCGACAGTTGCTCATATTCTCTTTGAAAACGGCGTAATGGCATGTCTACCTCAGCTCTTACCTTGTAAACAATTCAGCACACTCAAACAAGCTTTTATACTCCACGGAGAACGTCGCTAAACTCCCTCTGCCGGCTATACGTAATGCGCAATCACCCTGCATTTTTAATCATTTGCATATCTTCCCGAGATGTACCTTAATGCCAAGTTTCGTTACTATCTCAATTATTTCTTGATGCGCAAATTTTTCTGGCAATGAGTGTATACAAAAATATTAGTTTTACAAGCATTGTATTAGATTTTGCTTTATGCCTTTCAATGAGTTTTTTTCAGACTTTTAATTTTGAAGATGTGTTTTCTTTTTCCAATGTCTCTTCTTTTTTTTATGTTTAAGATGGTCTTGAAATTTTTTGTAGATATTTTCATATACATGTTATATAAAAGTTAGTATGGATTTAAATCTCAAAACTTTGATTACTTTTTTAAAAAACATTTAAGTTAATGTTTTCAAAAAATTTTGTGTTTTTTTCTAGGTTTAGCAATAAAAATAATTATTAAATTTGAGCAACGAAATAGTTTTTCAATTCCTTACTAATTTTTGTTCCCAATAATCTAAGAAATATAAATCATTTAAAACAACATAAAAAAAAAATTTAAATTAAATAATTTATAAAAGTTTAAAAACTTCAATTTTTTTATTTTTTAAATTGTAAAATATTGGCTAACGAAACTAATGTTTTATTTTCAGAATCCCTTTAATAACATAATCTGGAAATAAAACAATATGCTTTTATTATTACTGTCTTTAAAAAGTTTTTTGAGCAAGTGTACTTTGTAGAAACTTCAGAAACTTGAGCTTCAGAAATCACAAGAATTTTTTTAAATGGTTTCGGGTCATTTGCAGCTATAATTACGACAAAACTAAATCTCCTAATCAAAATTAATCTCATAAATCTCAAAATTAAATCTCTATATTGTGTGCAAGATACTTTTAGTGTCACTATTTATGTTGAACTCTTTATTTTAGTGCCCGAGAAGAGAAAAAGAAAAATAGATGATGAGTCTGGACAATTTCAAGAAGAATGAAGTTTTAAATACTTATACATCAAATCTGGCGAGAAAGCATTGAGTGTGATTTGTAATGAAACCATGGCTGTGATGAAAGAATACAACCTGCGCCTTTGTCGAAGCAAACATTAGAAGAAATATGCACAGTTGAAAAGTAAAGCTCGCGGCGAAAAATTTTCTAAATTACAAAAGAACTCAAATCCCAAAGGACATTGTTCAGTAAAAACTCAAATGAAAATTAATCCTTAACTAAGTCCATTTATTAAGTTATACCTCAACTTGGTTTCTTGAAGTGCCATAATCTGAGCACCATGAGAGTCACACACACAGCCAATTCCCGAAGTTGGTCAAGTTTGACCTGCATTGCTCTCGAGCATAAATCATTAACATTACACTTTATGATATTGTTTCCTCTTCTATAGATAGTAGTGACTTACTAACATATAATGAAATCTACTCAAAAGTAAAGACCAACAATAACAGGACTTGGAAGACACCACCTAGTCATGATTGGTATCAACAAAATGGTCCTGAGGCTGCCCTGGAACTAAAAGGCGAGAGGAAACTACAGACAGCTATTACTAGACTAATCAGTGGTCACACCCGTGGACTAACATTTTTTCAGGGTCAAAAGACTTTCCCTGTATGTCTGCAATGTTCACCAGTCTTCATCGGAGCTTTGCTGTCCTGTATAGGGCTTGAGAAAAACTTTATCTTAGAGAATCCAGTAATGGTGTATGATTTTCTATTGGTGAATGGATTTCTGGACTTGGTCTAGCTTTGTTCTGGGCCAAGTGGAATAAGTAACAACAACATAAATTTACCTACGACCTGACTAAAAGTGGCAAACCGTTTACAGATGGAGAAATAGGAAAAGAATATTGGTTGGAGGTGGCTGAGGAACTTTGCCCATAAAAGTTCAAACAATTTTAAAACGTATCTTTCGGGGCAATTACCATTGCCCGTTCTGTTGCAAACATGAGTGAAAATCCTGTAACTCAAATAATGAAAAATGAAAGCAAGCTCCACCCTTGTTTGAGTGCAATGGATGAATTGTGGACAGATGTTCTACCTATCAATTACATTAGAGATGTAGATTAAGACATGAACTTAACACAAGTGCTAACTTTCCTGCATACCATGTGCAAGGATCTACTACCTGCACCTGGCAAAAGGTTGAACCATACACGCGAGATCTGACAGCGGGCCAGTTATATATAGAGGAGGACCTGGCAACGAAAGGGGAGACGAGACCGGACCGAACCAGGGAAGGAAAAAACGGAAGGTGAGAAAAACGTAGTCGGAGGAAGAAACTCTGCTGGACGATGGATTTTACAATCTGGTTACATCGTAGTATCTTTTATAGTTTATAATGAGTCCCGTAGGAGGAGGGAAATGAAATAGGGGGCAAAATCCTGACTGCAGTTATTTTTTTCACAATTCGAACACGACACTGAAAAGAACCCTCCATCATTCAAAAAGAACCCACAAGTTTATACCATGTATTACACTGTTACTAGTGAGTATACATTTAATTAATTGAAAAAACATTTGCTGACTATAACTTGAAATGGACTCAATTTAGTTTCCTGTCTATTGATGAAGAAAGGAATCATGAGTATCATAGAGAAAGGCATGATCGAACAAGTTAAGCAGAGTATGATGAGAAAAGCCTTCCACACACACTATGTTCCTGTACTGAATTATTCATCAGTAAGCTTTGTGCTCTGAATATTGACATTAACAGTGTACTGGATCCTGTGGTGAAGTTGTATTAATGTCATATGACCTCAACTATACACAATTAGTGAGATGTTGAAAAACACAGACACACAATCGCAAGATTTACCACAATACTCAGCATTAAGATGGCTAAGTTTTGAGAGAATTCTGAGAAAATGAGTAAGAATTAAGAAAGGAAATAGATGACTTTTTCTGGAAAGTAAAGGTAAGTCACGGTGGCCATTACTATCTGATGAAGAGCGGGTAGGAGAATTGATGTTTGTTACAGACATAACTGGTTATTTAAACTTTCTGAGAGATATAGGCGACGAATTTGCCACGTTGTGTATTTCTTTGAATTTCCGAATAGAGCATTTCTCTCTTTATTCCATCACATTCTGTACTACCTTCATATAGTAAAAAAGACAGAATTCAGAGTAAAAATATAGTAAAACTATTCATTTTTTTTCTCAGATTTTCAAAAAAATCCCTCCTTTTTAAATTCTACTTACCGTAAACTCCCGCGTATAACGTGCACCAGTATATAATGGCATTCTGAACACGTTTTCACGTGTCTACGTGTGCGATTTAGTTCTATGTTCTGGATTTTCGGGAACAAATTATTCGTAATTTGCGATGTTCTCCATAGTACTGTGCTTATCAAAGAAAGAGTTATTACCGTAAAATCCGGCGTATAACGTGCATCTATACTTTCAAGCTGCATTTTTTAATTAATGCGTATATTCGCCATATAACGAGTACCTTCTTTTTTACGAAGAAGCTTGATATGTTGGTATGCAATGCTCTTATGTTCTGAAGTCATTTATTCGAGGTATTATCCCAGACTTTTGAAAAAGCAGCATATACTTCTAGAACTAGGACTCTTTAAGTTCACAAGGTATGTCATTTCTTATAAATAAACAGTATTTCGATGTATATAGAAGTCTAATTTTTTTTATGCTCATATTTTTTTTATTTTTTTTAAAGCGATCGCTTATATACTCGGCGTATAACGCGCACCCTAAAATTTCGATCTTATTTTTTGTGTTGAAAGTGCGCGTTATACGCCGGATTTTACAGTATATGATTTTTTTCTAGCTTGTTTCGAAACTAATTCCGTGGCCAAATTAACTTTTAAGCTCTTTCGTGAATAACTCTTATACCTTGTAAGGGTCCCCCCGACGCGCCTAATGGTGTGGGAGACTCAGAATGTATATTAGCCATTTTCAAATAACTACAATTTATTCTCAGATAAGAACAACCACACAAATTCAGTTAACCAAGTTTAAGAGATGCACTCAAATGCCAAATATGGAGAGCAATTAACGAGGTATGCAAGATACGAGAAGACTATAAATAATCCGATCACTTACGTCTAAGCAAAAGCTTCTAATTCTCAGCTTTCTAATCAACGTTGATACCTAGTTGACAAATCGTCAACTTTTATATTACAATAATCAGCTACGAAATATCCACGCCTTACTTTCAGGTTTAATTAATCACTGCTAGCCGTTAGCAGTCTAACCCCTCTCTCTCTTCGCTAACCTGAAAGTTTAATCTTTATATACAAGTCTTAATTTGCATAGTCACTTCTTCTTCGGTAAGAAGCTTTATAATATATTAATTTTTAAAGTCCGAATATTTCCCAAGAGGATTAGTTTTTAAGAGAACGTGGATAGACCCGTCACATTCTTGATGCTTGAGAAACTAGTAAACTTATTAAACCTTCTTTAATCAGTTATCCCTAACATGTACAATTGCATCTGTAAATCTTCAGTTGTATATTAAAGAGCTCGTTCATTCAAGCTTTTTGTTAATAAATCCCGCATAGTAATTAAAAATAACTTTCATTGAAAATAATAGCTTATTTTAATAAGAAATTTCCGTGATGATGTAGTAATTATTTGTCAGATTAAATTATGAAATGAAATGTATATTTTAAAATACCACAGAACATTTAGAAAAAAAGATATTTTTTCATGTTTACATATTAAACCATCCCTAATTTTGAAAGTAGTCAATATAACCATTTAGATTATAAAACTCTCATCTAATTTTTTTTAAAAAACCAAACAAGATAAAGGTTTGATTGCGATTAAGATAACCTGAATCGTCCTGACTCTAAATTTGTGTGTGTTTGCTTAGTACTTTTTTAATTCCTACTGTTATTATATATATTTAGTTCACACACTCTC
>BMAV01026265.1:8069-29554 GCA_019973955.1 Trichonephila inaurata madagascariensis | reverse complement strand
TAATTTAATTATAATTAATAAAAATTAATTGATTAAAACTAATTATTCAAAGAATTACAAAGAAATTTACGTTGGCATAATTTTTGGTGACTTAGCGACCCTTTTAGCGACTTGTGTCAAAACTTAAAAAGGTTTTTTTCTCACATTTAGCGCTCATTCGAGCTGAAATTTTCTATACACTATTGTTTTGAGTGACAATACGATAATTTAATCATAATTAATTAAAATTAATTGACGGAAACTTATATTTTAAAGAATCACAGATACAGCCAAGTTGGCTTCATTTTTAGCGATTTGGGTCAAAACTTTAAAAGATTTTTTTTCTCACATTTTAAAGCATTCAGTTGAACTGAAATTTTATGTACACGATTGTTTTGGATGACAATACAATAATTGAATGATAATTAATACAAATGAATTGCAACTTAACGTTGTGGTTCTGTCATGTGTATGTATACATTTATGTATTAAGAGAACACAGTACGATTCAAATGACAAAAATCGGTCAAAAAATCAAATATAATTTATAGCCTAAATTATTCTTTATGTACTTTTCTCTCTCTCTCTCTCTATAACCTCACAAAATTTAAAAGCTCTAAACTTAAAAAACGCAGAATTATGGTTGCTTTTACGTTCGTTTTTATTCACATCCCTATGGCAAATCAAAACGTTAAAAATTTACTTATCTCAGAAAGATAAAATAACTATTTTGTCTTCATTTAAAACGCTAGGGCTTTTTTTCTATTGTGCCTAATATTTTGAATTTTTTTTACCTATTGCTAATAATACATGTAACAAAAGTTGGTATGCATTTTTGAATCAAAGCAATACTTATTTTTTAAAAATATTTGAATTCAAAATTTATGCTTTTTTTTAAGAAATTTTCAATAAGGATTCATAAAAGGAAGTATTCTATGAGTACCAATGATGTTATCGCAAAACCCATACCAACTTTTGTTATACATAGTTTGAAGTACATGCAAATCCAATTTCATAAATATAAGTCAACTTTTGTAGAAGTAGCATTTTAAAATAACTTCAAAAAATTTTTTTCCATAAAAAATAAAACGGCTTGCTTTTTATGAAATTTTGGGCACAAAATCTGTTTTACATAGTATACACACATAGGAGGTAACAAAAAAAATTTTGAAAATCCTTAAATTAAAAATTTTTGCGTAAATCGTACCATGTCCCCTTAATTGTAACTATTCAATAAAAAGCAACTAAAATAAATTTTTTCTTTGTTGATCTAAGTAGGAACTAACTTTCTTTTTTTTATATATTACTTGTTAAGATGAATCTCCCGTATTATATGTACAACAAAAATCATCTAAAAAAAATAAATTACATTACTTGTTAAGACAATGTATACAAGAATCAAGTAATTTTGGACTGAATTCTATTCAGTAAAAAGTAATTTAAAACTTGAATACCATTTATTCAAATTTAAACCCAAAACAATTGCTTTTCTTATGAATTGTTTACATTCAAATCAATCTCCTTCGTGTTCCGTAAAATATTTTTTTTTAAAACAGATTTTTTTTTGTTTGAAATAAATGTTGGGTTTAAAGTAATCATATTAATAGAACTGATCAAATTAAAACAGAAATAAATCTTTATTCATTGTAAAAACTCAATGAGACATTTCATTTCGTCTTTAAAAGAATAATTCTTCGCATTTAGCTCTTGATAATTTCTTTGGTCTTGTCGACGATGTTGTCGTACAGTTTGCCCAATTCCTTCTTGTATTGCCTGAAAAATTCCAGGGCTTCCTCGGCCATGTCCTTTCCGATCACTTTGGTGTCATCGATAAACTATAAGAAAGATTTAAAAATTTATCAAAATCCCTTTATATATAACGAATTTTTAACATTATTTCTTAGAAATTTGTCCAGAAATAAAACATTCTTCACGTTTGTTAGATTTCCCTTCGTTTTAAAATTTTAAAATTTTTCCAATGTTTATACTGATCTCTTAATTACAATTTCGGTACTTTTCACATCTCCGAAGACAAAATCCGATCCCTCCTCGTTGTTCTCATCTGGTGCAATCTGATAGTGGAGCTGGCATGCTTAAGGCCTAATCACACACTCATTTTTCGAGCGACCTATTCGCCCAATTTTTTGAAGCACCTGAGAGGGAAGGGTTACCGTAAATAAAATGACATGCTCTGACGTCAGACACGCTCTATCTCCACATTGAAAAAGTTCTCGCCGCTAGCACCACTGCACCCTCGCTAATTTTTAAAAAATCTTTTTGCGAAATGGAGGTTTTTAGGGTTTCATAGGTATGGAAATTTTTCTTCAATAAAAGCCCTATCCATCATTTCGTTCCATTTTAATACTTATATATTCTGATACTACGCTCGAAGAAGACGAGGGGCCATCTTGTTTTCGCGTAGGAGGCGATGAACGCTATTGAATGAAATTTGGAGCAATTTTAATTCCGAACAATTTTTTCAGCTCTCTAGTAAGAAGTTGTCCGAAGCCGTTGCTCTGGCAACTGAGTAAAAATTGCTCGAAATTTTTGGTTGAAAGCAAAATTGCTCCAAATACATGTAGATATGATAAGGCCTTTATGCCATTGTAACTTGACAATAACAGACGTGATCGTGATTCAATTCCACATACGCAGGACATACGCATGCGGCTGCCACCTATCTTTGTTTTACACATCCATAAAACAGAAATTGTAATTTTTGATTTACCCTCGGGTGATTTTAATCAGCGTTTATTAATAAAAACAGTAATATTCATTTTACAGCGAATTATACATTTACACATAAAAAAACTGTATTTTAAATTTTTTTTTTCTCATTTATTTATCATTTTAAAATATTTAACAATGTCTATTCAGAGCTTATTATTAAACATAAGCTTCATTTATATATAACCACACAAAATATATTCTTGTCTTAGGATCTTTTATTTATGATTTAACATTACTGATCTATAGCGTACAAAATTACTGACACTAATTTTCTAAGTTAGATTATCGTTTTCTTATAGTGTAGTTTTCCTTAATTAAAAAGAAAATACAATGCTTAGATGGTACAGTAGTTAGTGACACTGATTGTTGAGCCACAGGGCCTAAAATTGGTATCCCCGGGATAGCATGGATGTTTGTAGATGTTTAGCGCCTGTGCGGCATGGAGGCACTCTAAATATTATTCAGACCCAAAGTCTTCTAGTGAGATTGGTGGAAGGGGAACAGAAGCATTAGACTCTCTAACTACACCCCCAAGGGTGATAACCTTCAAAATTGGTGGAATGGAGCCAAAATGTACTATCACCTGTATGGTGCTCAAAGCTGTGGCTAATGGCAGATGTAAACTAGCCCCTTGACGCGATGAATGACGTAGGCATCTATCTGACACCATCCATTTGGTGGCATTTGAAGCAATACAAAAAAATATTCTTGATTAACCTTTAACTACTGAGGATGGATATCGTCCCACAAGTTTTGATTTAAAGTCAAAAAACCCGATCAAGATAAAATAAAGCTGTCAAAAATATAGGTTTCTAAGAAAAAGCTAACTCCAGTTTTTAAGCATCACTAAATTTTTTAATGAGCTCTAATAAAAAAAGCTTTTACATAAATTTGCTCACCTCCTTGGCGATCCTTTTGATGTTCTCGATCCTGTCCTTGCTCTTTTCGAGTCCCTTCTCGTACTGTTCCTTGACCCACTCACCGAACTTGGTGAATCTCTGCTTAAGATCGAGGCCGAGGTCCTTGAAGAGTTCCCTCAACTTCTCGTACACTTCGGAGATGGACCTCTCTTCTTTGTCGGGGAGGATTTTGTCGATAAAGTCCAAGATTCTCTGCTTGCCCTTTTCACCCTTTGTCTTCAGCTGGTTGATGATTTGCTCGGCGATCTGGAAACATGCATTTCATGTTTTAGAAAACATCGGATAATAATTATGCATTAATACGAGATTGGCAGACTTTCAGGGAAGTTATTCATTTAAAAAATAAATATACCATGATTCTACCCATTCAGTTTCAGGTAGTTGTTTACATTAAGTATGTGGACAACAAAAACAGATTGTTACAATAAGGTGCAATGTATCTACTGTGATGTCATCAATTTTTAACTACAGATTTATTTCGCAGCAATTGAGATGCAAATTTAATAGATATGCCTTCAGTCTTTCATTAAAGATACACCTTTAGGTCCGTTCAAAAAAGTATCCGATCTTGAATTTTCCCGCACACAGTAGAGTTTCTAAAGCAGGGCCTCTGTGTACAGAGATGAGACAACTTAATGCGCATGCTTAAATTTTTTTCCCTTACGTTCTAATATACCAATAGTTACCAGCAGATAGTCCAGTGAGGTGCTATTATACGTTGTGAGGCATGTGCCCGTGGATGCCCCATTTTTACATTATCTACGCAACCTGTATCTGTAGGAAAGAACGAAGAACTAGACGTTTCAGTCATCTTTTTTATTAAAATCCTAATCAATATATAGAATAATAATAATTATAGAAAGCGGATCTGGAGTGAGAAGACACAATTAGTATTGCCAAATAGTCGCGTAATTGACCACTATATCTAACTTTACAGATTACGGCTAATCTCCTTAATACCCGTTGTTCCTTATATCTTAAATTTGAAGACGCTTACCGCTAAATCCTAAGTAACAGCTACTCTCTTGGTCGTACTGACGTGGCATTAATCCTTGTGGAATGGTATCCACCTCTATCTTGAAGGCACAGGTACGGGTAAGTTAATTCTTGTAATTTCCTCTAACTCTAACTTAAGCGTTTCAAATCATAAACATAGACCTCATATAGCAACTTCACATTGCCACTTTGCGAACGCTAAACTTCTACTATTTATAAGATTCCTAATTTACATATACACACGTTCTTTTTCTGGAGTTGCTTGGTAAGAATTGCCATTCTGGCCTCAAGGAACCCCAAGAGGGCATTAATAGAAATCGCGATGGAAGCCCGTCGCAACGTGTTTATCTGATTTTTATTTCTCTAAAGATGACTGAATGACTTGAGTAGATGTAGTGTATCAAATTTTGTTAAAATCAACAATTCGTAATATTCAGTAATTGTTTAGGACGATACTATGGAGGGCACACTAATAAAGAAGTGATTTGAAAGATTCAAAAGTGGCCGCACGTCGGTAGAGAGTGGCCAGCGTTCTGGGAGGCCATAAACCGCTCGAAATGCAGCTGTTGTTGAAAAGGTGGAAAATCTGATAATGAAAGATCCTTGTTTGACCGTACAAGAGACCAATAAACAACTTTTGTTTAATACAAGTTCTGCACATGCAATTTTGTATGGTTATGCGTAGAATGGCTGTGAAATTAAATCCCAATCTGTAGGTGGAAAAGAAACAGTTCCCTCTTGCAGTTGCACAGGACCTACTGGACACTGTCAACGCTGAATCTGGCTCTTTGCGACTTCTGGTTATTTCCGAAAAGAAAATGCAGTTGAAAGGATCCCGTTTTCAAAGTAAAGATGCAGAACGCGACGTCGGAGTTGAACACTATTCTAAAAGAAGCCTTTTAGAAGTGTTTTCAGCAGTAGAAAGGATGATGGGCTAAGTGTGTGAAAGCTCAAGGATCCTACTTTGAATTTAATTTGGATCCTCAGCTCGCAAAAGAGCTAAGATATTTTTCTGACCAAAGGTGGGATACATTTTAAACAGACCTTTTATAGATAAATTGAAATTAATTATAATACACAGTGTTTACAAAAGATGATTCGAAAGATATCTTACTTCGCTTCCCTTTCCGAACAACTGTTCCACCTTCGCTTTCAGTTCTTCAGGGTCCAACTTCTCCTTGATCTGCAAAAATGTATTATTATACCAGAGGAATACAATACAATTAACACAAATATAAAAATTAGGCAATTTCGTTTCCTGTAAGATTTCCCTTTCCTCGGAAATGAACAAAGTTGTTCCTTTATTATAAAGTTCTTGAAAATATTTTAATTTTGTAGTCGCATTGTTTGAAATAGCTTAAAAAACATCCGTAGTGTGCTAAAGCTAATTATTAACCAGTTAACTGTAGCTGCCTCGTTTGATAGCGCTCAGCTATATGTATCAGGGAAATCGAGCGATGACGAGTATACTCGGGAATCATAGAGTAAGTGCCGCTGTTAAAATATTGGATCAAAAATATAAATGCTCTAGGTTCCTCCCCAAGGCTTCCTCCAGCTGTTGGTCACTTGGTCTAAAAGTAATAAAGCAATTTAGCTCGCTTGCGGGTTCATGAGACCGATAGCCCTTCCAACCATAAGTTTTTATGGATAGCCATGAATTTTAGTGACCGTCAAAATTCCCGGACTGAGAGACCTTAACACCTCTGATTTACTTCCTTCTTTACTAGCAAACTATTTTCTACCTGTCTTGACACTAAAGAAGTTCTGGATTAGATGCTGTAAGTTAATCACAGTCATCTTTCCAGAAAGCATCCTCGCCTTCCCCACCCCATTAAAATCACTGTTTTTTAGGCAACACGGTACTGGGCCATTACTCTAATGTCAGCACATGGTTCTAACATAAAGCAATTGGCATTTATACCGTTTGATAGCTAGGTAACTTAGGGCCAGCAGCTATCAATGAGCCAGCGCCTGGTTGGCATTACACTTTTGTCCGATGGCTAATCACACCTGAAGGAACCCTATTATAAATCATCTTTCCACCTTTTGTCTTTGCTTCTTTAAGACTACCATCTAAAAAATATTATCATCGCACATAAATTTAATTCGTTAAGCGAACTTAACACTGTTTCAGCCGGTGCACACGGGGCCGCATGAGTTCACCTTAAATTTTTCATACTTTTTATTTATTTGTTTCACTCCGGCCGTTACTTTTTACACATGACGAGTATACTCATCAGAAGATAAATTCCTGCAACATCTCCATGCCGAATATACCAGTCAATCACAGTTAACTGTTTACTGTGATTGACGAGTTCTTAATACTACAGCAACTATAAAATTGGCGATGGTCACATTAACTATCACGTATATTATACACCGAATTGTGTGAAAGTTAAAAAATATTAGTTTTTTTTTCTTAGGTTTAGAGAAAGAGTAATAATATCATATGTGATTTATTTGCTAAATGATCAGTAATTTGTTATTTGACAAAAATATTTACTTTTTTCACTTTTATGTTTTATATCGCATGTACATGAATAACTAGAACCCTTTCTTTTGAATTCACTTTTCCTATTGAAGTTTTCATTCTGTCAATCTCTGGGAGCTGATAATTAAAATTATTGCTTAAAAGATATAAGACAAAATTAACTCGTGCTCAAATATTTTTAACTTTATTAGTAAGAGTAAAATCTATATATATAAAAATGGTTGTTTGTATGTATGAAATTCCATCACTCCAACACCATTAAACGGATCAATATGAAGATTGGCATGTATATGTATTTTTTTATGGAAAAGGTTTTTGAATATCTTTATAAGGTTTTTGAAATATCCTCTTTGTTGCAGCTACCCACCAGGAGGCGCTACAGCACATCAACTTCTGCACCGTTCAATTCATCACCAAAAAGGATGCCAACTTGGCTCTATCACCAACATTTTACTATGTTTCCATTAAATCACCATTATAAAGTGAGGAACGGCTTTTCTTGCAAATATATTGCAATTTTAACATGAAATAAATACAACAGAAAGTAGTATTAACGTATTACATATCTAGATATTTACACTCTTTTAAGAGTTCATTACACAAAATTTGTAACAATATGTTACTTTTGCTGAGCAGAGATCAGTTTAGGAAGGTGTGTTCAAAAATGGACCCACAAGGGAGTTAAGGGGGCGTTATAAATGAAAAAAAAAACCTTTATATCAGCTATTAGACCTACAGACTTAAAAAGTAACAAATATGATTTTTTGTTCAGCCGATATATTAAAAAGGCTTTTTTTTTTTTTTTTGTTTAATTTGCAATTCACTTAAAACTTCTTAATCCTTCAATATTCTATGAGTTCTACTTACCAGCTTCTTGAGGCGCCTGAACATGTCGATGAGGTTGGAGAAATCGGCATTGGAAGCAGGTCTGTCAAAAAAGAGGAAATATTTTATCAAAAATATGTGTCACCCAAATAGACTCTTCAATAAATACTTCAAAAGCTAATTTATTTATAATAATGAGGAAGGAATTTTACGTTTAAGTCTGTATATTTTAAGCGTAAGCAAACTATAACTTCATTACAAATCCCTTTTTAGAAGAGTGCGAGTAAAAGGTTTTACATTTTTCATTTATGATGTTTTTCATGATGTTGCTTCAGTAATTCTACAAAATGTAGTGGGGGAAAACTTAGAAGTTATATATAAGAAAAGAGGTCATTTTACGTAATAATGACATCTATGATTATACAGAGCAATAAAAGAAATACTTTTTCCATAATATATTTCCATACTTCCTGCTGGGTGACACAAAAGGTTAGGTGCTGGCCTTGTATACCCAAGTTTACGGAATTGACTCCAGCCCAAGTCGGTGAATTTTCATGATGCAAGGAATCGGCAGCGTCCATGTTGTATGATTTGGCGGTATGTTAAAGATCCTTAGAGCGCCTATTTGGCTTGGGTGCTATCGGCAAAATTAACACCTGATACAATTTTGCATCATCAGAGCTGAGACGCCTCCCTCTGGGAAGGAAACTGGGCGTCTCAGCTACGTTATGGGAATTGGTATCCACCTATATAGTGCCGCACTAAAAAGTGATACCAGCTCCCGAGAAATGCAATAGGTCTGCAATAGTAATAACTGATCCACAGCTCCATTTGCAAAAAAAAATCCATATTTAAATGGTTTTCAATGCAAATTACTTTGAGTGAAATTGATATGTTTGTCCATAAATAAGAAAAATATTAATGATGCTGAAAATTATTGTAAGAAAAATACTTTAAACCATTTATGCTAGCAAAAGAAGATAGGGATATTTTGAGTTAAACCGAGTGTAAAGTCCGTATTTTTTTTCAGATATGTAAAAAAATAAGGATATTTTTACGCTTAAAAGGATCATGAATTAGTTTATAAGGTATTCCTTACAATGCGCAACATTTTCATAAGACTGTGCGCTTCATAACAATGTAATTAGTCCTTGAAATCTACTATTTTTGAGATCAGTGTGAAAGGAGTTGATAAGATAAAATATGCTTAAATATAAATATATCTTACATTAGAAAAAATGTCTGTGCAGAACACTTGGTTCCAAAATTGAAATTAATCATGAATTTAATCGAATGAATAAAATAAATGCTGCTAAAATTATAAGTCAGAACTTTTTAAATATTAAATAAATATTTACAAGTTCAAGAAAAATTGTTTAAAAACCTTCAAAGCACACATCTTAATCTTTTTAAGGATATGTGGTTGCTCTTAAAATTACAAATGAAACTATTTTTGTTCTTACGCTCCTCCTCCCATCTTGTTCCTCAAGTCCTCGAAGATTTGCTTGATCTTCTCGCTGATTTCGACTCCCATGTTTTTCAACTTGTCGTAAACATCCTGAGCCTAAAGTGAAGAAAATTATTTGTTACTTTACTGTTTTATACAATATTATCGTTTCATTTATAAGTAATGTCAGTTCATTAAAAAAAAATTATTTTTTCGTGGGATTTTCTGTGTATTGCTTGCATTGCGTCAGTGAAATTTCCTTTTTTTTTTCTTTTTTTTCAATTTCCGATATTAGTTTACTCTCTCCCTGTATATATATATATATATATGTATATAGTAATATAAAATAAAAGTGAAGAAGTACTAGAACCTACAGTGCTAAAGCAGGAAGAAATTGGAATTCACCAGACACAACAAATGTAGATACAAAAAAGTCTTTGGACATAACTGGAGACCTATTATGATTTCTAAAGCTGTCGCTGAATTAGGTCAGCAAATTAGGGTTAGCAATGCTTTATGGATCCAACCTTCCCCGTACAGCAGAAATTTTCGACATATATATATATATATATATATATATATATATATGTTCAAATTTTCAATCGTTTATATATATATATAGTTCAAATTTTCAATCGTTAATAAAGTAATTTATATTCATCCATTCAAGTTCAAATACCTTTTTTAAACTTGTAGTGGATAAAACTTGATGTTAATAGATTTTTCAAAATAATTATTCATTTTCAATTTAATTAACGAATAAATAGTATCAAATAATAGTCCAACAGCATATATAGAAAGGAAAATCATTCGTTTTGTTCCTGTAGCACAAAGGATGTTAGACTTCAAATCCAAAGGTCTTGGGTTCGAATTCCACCTGGGATGGCCTAATTTCTGAGATTGCGGTTACTTTTTTACCATACTATTTTATTAGGATAATTAAATTTAATGAATGAATAAACAGTAACAAACAAAAAAATTGTCCAACACCCTATATAGGAAGGAAAATGGAATATAACAGGGAGAATCGCTTTCTATTTTGTCACTTAATATTGTGATTCTGTCATATGTATATACATATTTATACTAATTGTAACTATTTAATAAAAAGTAACTAAAATAAAATGTCTCTTTGTTGACCTTATTAGGAATTGAGTTAAAAAAAATTTTTTTTGCATAACTTGTTTTTTCTTTTATTGCAGTTTATCACTTGTATTAGTAGTTTACAGGTATTTCTAGCATCGTGAACATTCTTGGACGATAATTCAGTTTGTGGTTATCCTTCCAGACACAATATTATATTTCAACAAATGCGTTTACTGTAGATTCATAAAATACTTTTTTTTTTATAATTCTTGCCTTAGAAATCTCTGTAATTATTTTTTTTTTCGTTTATTAAATAGTACAGAATCCAAAAAATAACAAACCAGTAATATTTTTATTTTTAAGTAAACTTAAAATTACGATTAAATTTTGTATGCCAATCAAACATTTTTAAGATACACTCAAAACTATTTGAAAGTAGAGTGAAATTTTCCAAAGGCTTTCGTTTTATTAAAATTTAATTTTGCGCTATAGTATGAGAAAAAAATTACGTTTCATGTTTTATAATTTCACTTCGAAGAAAAAAATCAGAAAACACGTAGATAAATATAGTTTTAAGAACATGCAGAATCAAAACTAAAATTAATTTGCTCATATTTCTCTGTCATAACTGGGAAAAAAATTTGGGACAAAAGACTAATACTTATTAGTTAATATAAGAACACATATTCTACGTAGCAAAATTGATTCTAACATGTTAAAAAGTTTAGGTTAAATCTTCAGTTTAAAAACTGTAAAAAATTATTATATGACTAAATTATATCATTAGTTAACAAAAACATGGCTTTTTATTAACTGTGTTTACTTCAAAGCAGAGCAAACTGCTATATTTATGAATCAAAGTTCTAGTTAGCAAACTGCTATGTTTATGAATCAAACTTCTAGTTAGCAAACTACTATGTTTATGAGGCCCTTAAAGTTAATTTGATTCTTTTGCTTTTCAGTAGAATCGCCGAAACCCGTGGATATATTCTTGCCAATGAAACAGTCGTTTTGCTTTTACTTGTGAAAAACAATTTTCTAACACAATATTGTAAACTTCCATGTTATAACCCAATTCTTTACTATTTTACTGATAAAAAGATGACGATAGTCGTTAAAAAGATTTTGTCGTTAGAAAAGTTCAATTTCATATTCAGTTTCTATATATATATATATATATATATATATATATATAAACATTTAGATCTTCATTTTTTGTATATCTTTCAAAAACTTTGTATCGATTATTATTGGCTACTCGTCAAAAAAAATCTATTTTCAGGGATGATGAATTATTCTTTAAAAATTACCTCCTATTTTCTAGGCATACATGCACTATAATTTAAAAAGCATTGGCGCATAATTAAATGAAAATCGTGAATTGTGTAATGAGATAAAAAGGGGAGATTACAAGAGCATGGACATCAGTATTCCATAAAACATGAACAATTCGTCACTTATTTTAGTTAAAATAATTTTTTTTAGAAATTTTTAATATTATAAACAAGAGTGTTTTTTTTATTCTTTTTGAAAGCCCTTCTACAATTTTATCAACAACATGCTCATAAAGTTTATAACCGCAGGATCTTTGATGGAATTTCTTCCAATCAAAAAGGTGCCAACTCACCTTTTTCATGAGATCGCCCCGGACTCCTTTTCCTTCATCGAATGACTTCTTGATCTTTTCGACAATCTTCTCAAACAACTCCTTCAGTCTCTCGCCGATCCTGCCACCACTGCGAAGGAAAAGGGTTGATATAGATCAAAAATCAACTTGGATTCCATTGAATGTTAATTGTCTTCGTACGTATAAGCTTTCCAAGTGAACATTTGTTACTTTACAGCAGAGACATATGAACTCTACTCATTGTAATTCAGGGAAAAGCACAAACGGATTTCTAAGAACTGTTAAGAGGTTTATCCTTTGCTATTTGACAATAAGACTCTAAAATACAGTCGGACCTCTATTTAACGTAGTCGCTAACTCCCGAAATAAAGTTCTTTATATGGAAAATTTGTTATATAGAGGTTCACCTTTCAATGTACTTTATAAACAACATAAAACAAATTTTAAATTCATAAACACTATATTTTGAAAAAAGTAATTATTCACACCTTTTTGTAAATTAATATCTATTTATCTTACCCATCAAAAACAGAAAAACTGCAGGGGGGGAATAAACTGTCGAGGAATAAATACGCTGTACTTTCAGCATTAAGAAAAGAATTTTATATCAAAATTAATGAATTTTAAGGATATTTTGTAATTTAAAGTATACAAATGATTTTAAACATGCATTAGTTTATAATTGAACTACTAAAACGTGTTAAAAGAGAGAATGACTTGAAATGTCCCGAAATACTTTAAAAATAGAGAGAAAAAAATTGAATCACAAGAGAAAAAGTTCGTTATAATGAAACTGCACTTCGCTATAGGTAGGTTATTTTACGAAGAAAATCATGAAAGTTCTTGGTTCCAGAAAAAGTTCGCTATATAGAAAAATTCGCAATATAGAGGTTCGTAAAATGGAGGTACGATTATATTATGAAAAGTTTTGAAATAAAGTGTAAACAGTACTATACTTCCTAACGAAAGGATATAAATCCTAACGGAAGGAAGGGGCGGTTTTTACTGGTGCCTAACAAATGTGGGATAAAATGATAATAACAAGATTATTAATAACTAAACACTTTCATGATTGAAAGCTTCTTCTGTTCATGCACTTCTATAGCCTTTTTAATTAAAAAAGTGTAGACTTCTTTCTGAAAGTAAGTTAACGTTTTTAGAAATAGTTAGCTCTGCTCATTTTAAGTTGGGGAAAAGTGTCAAAGAATTTCAAAAGTTTTGATGTTTTAAAATGAAATCTCTTTTTTCTGTCTCTATTTTTTGTTTATCTTTCTCACTTTCTTTTTCTTTTTCTCTCCTTTCCTAAACTTACTTCTCTTTATTGTTACTCTCACTATTATTCTAAGCTCACAAGAAATTTAAATATACAAGTTTAAAAATCAAAATAACGAGCCTTTTTTTATAAAATTTTTCGTCAATAATGTCCCTAAACATAATGACAATTCATGCTTTTTAAAATATCTTTCACAATTCGTAAAAGAAAAATTCATTTTTGCTTTTAATTTAGTATAGTTTAGTATCTTTTTTTCTCTAGAGATTACGCGTTTATTTTCCAACTCCTTAACCCTAACACGTTTAAATTCTGACATTATGGAATATTCACTTACCCTTCAGAGTTGACGATAAATTCATCCAAATCATCTACAAAGGAAGATTAAAAAATTAAAAACATATGAAAATACAAAAAAATTAAAATAATAAATATTTCACACTGAAAACTAGATTAAAAAACTTGAAAATAGGAATTGAAAAATTGAACAATGGATTAAATATCGCAAAACGTCTCAAAATATTTTTAAAACTAAGATTCGAAAACAATAATCAAACTCAAACTTCTGTAATTAAAGTAAATGAGGCATCTAGTCGCTAAATCGTTGAATGATGCATTTTCAATGTATAAAAACAAGTAATATAAAAAAAGAATTAAAGTCAATTCCTACTTAGGTCAACAAAGAAACATTTTACAACTTTAGTTACTTTTTATTAAATAATTATAATTAATATAAATATGCATATTTATGTGACAGAATCACAATATTAGGCGTCAATTAATTTTTATTCATTATCATTAAAGCATTGTATTGTCATTCAAAACAATCTTGTTTATAAAACTTAATACTTTAAGACTTGAGAAAAAAAATCTTTTAAAGTTTTGAACCGAGTTTCTAAAAAGGAAGCCAACGTGGCTATATCTGTAATTCTTTAAATAATTTGTTTCAATCAATTAATTTTAATTGATTATAATTAAATTATCGTATTGTCACCCAAGACAATAGAGTATAAAAAATTTTTAGCTCAAATGAGTGCTTTAAAATGTGAGAAAAAGTCTTTTTAAAGTTTTGACACAGTTCACCAAAAATGATGGCAAAGTATCTGTATTTGTAAGTCTTTGAATAATTGGTTAATTAAAGTACCTTATTGTCATCCAAAATAATTGTGTATAAAAATTTCAGCTCAATTGTGCTCTTTAAAATATGTTTTATTAACGATTGAAAATTTGAACAAGATATATATTGGGAGATTGTGAACTAATAGTAGGAATTGAACAATCAAAAATTAGTTAAGTTTGCTATAAACTAATTAGAACAAATACTTATGAAATAAGTAGTAGCTTTCATTGATATCGTCTTACAAAAATTAATAGCAATGCATGTAAGTAACGGCTCCACAAATCACATTTTAAGCATATTGAAAAGTCAACAATTGGGCAAAGGAACAACTTCATCGAAAGCGCTCTGAGACGCTTTATAACTTGAATTTATTCCTTATTTTTTCTAAATCTTTAACTTAAAATATGTTTCTAAAAACTCGATAAAAGTAATTTAAACTTACCGAAGTCATCAGAATCGGGATAGAGAGGTACTGCCGCGGCAACGCCTAGGCAGACGAGTAGGAAAACAGCCAAAAACCGCATAGCGCTGAAAAATCAAAAAGTCATTATTCACTAATCGAATATTTAAGAAAATAAAGAAAATTAAAATTATAACATATTAAAAAAATGTTAAAAATTCATGAAATGCGTGTACGAACTAGGGTTACATCTATGTAATGATAATATTCATTTTCAGGTTGACAGCTATTGGCAATAAATCTCTCCATTTATAGCCACCTTCGGAAATAAAATAATGGAATGGATGCTAATACTTAAATCTCGGAAATTTTACATCAAATAGATGAGAAATGGATTTAGTGTGCTTTGATACTTAGTATGTCATCTTGGAAAAAACATAGATATAAGCCCCCAAACTTCGGAGGCTTAGCTATTAAACAAATTATAATTAAATACCCAAGCTTCTAAATATTTCCGTCAATCTCTGTTATCACTCCATTTATATGACATAATGTTATTTCTCCATATTTACTTGCTTCAATGTTCAAAAATATTAATCTAAATTTTCATAGTAATGGGTTTTTTATAATAAATCTAAAAGTAAAATTTGGTTTTAATTGATTCAACAAATAATTGTGTCATTGCTTCAATATAAATAGAAATTTATAAATAAAAACAATGACAGATCCTTTTAGCAAAGTAAACAATTCATAATTATAATTTTATATAAATGGTTAAAACAAAGCTCTAACAAATCGAAGAGCATGAAACAATTGTATCCTTAAAAACACTCTGAGGGGTAAGGAGAATAAAAAGATAAGGAGAAATTTAAAAAAACCACACACTTTATTTTAAAAACTAAAAATTTGAAACGATTCAGTTAATAATTTTAAGATTTTATTGATCAATCATAGCTTCGTGTTTATATGAAACTATTCATTTAAAAATTTCAAAACCCGACATCATTAATTTTCTATTGTGACTATGCCAAAAAACTGCTGCTTATTTTTTTATAGTAGTTAGAATATTAATAGTTAAAAAGCTTACGTTAAGCAACTGTCAATCAGTTCAACAGATAGTAAATACTTATAAAACAATTTGTAATTACTTTCAAAAGGAACATCATCGAATATTAACTAAATATCGACTTCATTCATTAATAAAAAATGCATTAAAGTTCCAAATAACTCTACATAAAAAAAACTGCATTTAACAAACATAACTTAAAGCAATATTTTTTTTATCGAATTAGAATTTAAGATAATAGTTTTTAGTAGTTCATACACAGAAAATCTAATACAAAGTACATGACTGTATATAAAATTATTCTCTTTTACAAAATATAAAATGTGAAAAGGCTACACTTACAAAGGTGTCAGTAGTTCACCAACAGTACTTTCAGAAAGTTGAAAACAAGTATATATATAATAAGTCTTCAAGCGATAATTATTACTTTATCGTAAGCATAAGTACAGTTTTACAAGATAAACAACCTTTGAGATGTCACAGTATAGGAAAGCGACCATCTGTTGGAGTCTTCCAGCAGTTATCTCAAACCACTTCCAACGCAGATTGGCCGCACGTGCCACTGTAAGACGGAACTTCAATGATAACACTAATTAAATCGAAAACTCGAGCAAAATGATGGTGTAATATTGCTGATTAATAATACTAATATGAACACATTGTTATTTAATTAAATACTGAAGAATGGAGTGAGAGGCAAAATATTATATTATAAAGAAAAGTCATATGTGTGTATGCTTATTGCTTGCTTGAATAGTAAAGGATATAATAAATATAACTGAAATATTGTTATTCTATTATATAAAAATACTATGATAATCGATTCATGTAATCATAGTGTATTTTATCTGTAACTATAATATATAGCTTTCAGAGTTTCTTAAGGCATGCAATAATAGCTAACAGTGTCTATTTATATCACATGTCTTGTAATTATGAATGCAATCCTGGAAATATAAAATGTTCTTTTATTAATATATTCGTTACATAGAAGCACATTGCAAATCTAAAGCTATATTTAGAATCTCTCAATTGATAGGTTGTTTAAAAACGTTGCATTCAGGTACAAAAAGAGAACATACGATATGCAGATGTGTGATATAAAGTGATTTGTGTGTGTATGAAGTGGAATTAGATGTATAATAAAACTTAAGAGCGTATTGATGCCACCTGGATCATATTCTAACACCGTTTTCACTGCTTCTAGTAAGTAGTTTTAGAAAAAGTATTTTCAATGTTGGTTCCGAGACAGGGAGAATGTTAATGAGGATTGTACCAATTGTACTGCATCCCTACCAGTTAGAAGAGTTGATTTTAATTCTTTTTAATATATAGTGGGCGTTGATCTTCCCATGATAAATTTTAGGCTACCTAATAAATATCTTTGCAGTATAGTTGTGTTTTTAGATAGTTATGGATTCTACACCTGCTTCCACGTCGGACTACGATCAAGATATTTCCATTACGGAATCCAAGCATCAGTTAGGCAGTTTTTTAGGGACCATCTATATATGAAAATACTAATCCGTATGTCCTTCCACATCTAAGATTAATTAATCAATTAATTTGTTTTTTCTCTCTCTCTCAACTCTTATTATTTTCTTCGCATTTTTCTCTGTATGCATATATGTATACTACTCTAAGCTCAAAAGCTTAAAAAAACAATTTTCTGGTTTTACAGTAAAACTTACCAAAATTAAAAAAATATATTAATTAAAAAAAATTCTATTTGAAATTATAAAATGAATAAATACGGATTACATGAGTGAGAACTAAAAATGTTATCACGCTTGTAAAAGATGAAATTTTTGGGGAGTTATATTAAGGTATCCGACTACGTTCGGAACCGTGATTTTGCAAAAGCGTATAAATGGATAATATTTATAATATTAGTGTCACTTAGATTAGAAAATGTACTTAAAATTGTTTTAAGAATAGTATTACAGTAAAAAATTTATTCAAGTACAATATTTTGACAAAAAATGAACATAGAATAACCAAAATGTTCTCCTTTTGTGAAAAATCCTTCTAGTATAATAATATTTTGCCTATATATAGCTCAGACCTCTGTACAGAGGCTCAACTAGAATTTTTGAAATATATAACTTAGAAGTAGGTGTATCCATGTTTTACGACAACAGAGGGGAGAAATTTTAAGAAAAAAAAAGCCGATAATTATTTCAATGGATTGTAATTCTGAAAATAATGTGAATTTTTCAAAAATCATAGTTGAGCCTCTGTACAGTATTCTGAGCTTTATACATGCAAATTATTGTTATAATAGAAGCATTTTTCGCAAAAGGAGAACATTTTGAAAAAAGGTTATTCTAAGTTAATTTTTTGCCTAAATATTGTATTTAAATAATTTTCAAAATGTCCTTAAAACGATTATATACATGTATTCTATTCTAAGTGACACTAAATATCAGGAACATTATCCATTTATGCGTTTTTTTAAAATCACGGTTCCGAACGTAGTCGGATACCTTAATGAAACACGAAATTCATCTGTCTTTTCATTACTTCATCAATTCTGTGATAGCACATTCTAAATTTAAATTTATCTCCATACGTCGAACAAACTAGCTACATAGTATTGATAAAATCATTTGATAATGACATTGTAAGATGCGATGCTAATGTTGAAAGTCAAAGACACATGATAATTTTCTTTACTTTATCTCAGCCAAAATTCGCAGTTTATAAGAGATATAATTCAATTTTCAAAAGAAATATTCTTTATAACTGAAAAGAAAATGCTGCACACGATGTTCTTTTATGTAACATATACATTAAGTTTTTATGCATCCATAATCAAGACTCCGATTTCAAAAATTTAAAATATGATTTATTATTATTAAAATAATGGATTATTACTAAGGGTGTATTCCTTGTCCACCTAATGGTGGACCAACTCACATTGTACAAATTATACAACCGTTGATACACATTGCTAAAATTATAAAACTCTAATTTGCATGTATTATGTTCATCTAATTCGCCATCCGGTTCGAAGATCTTCTAACTGTTCAGGATGTAAATTTTAAACTAATCTCTTTAAAAATGTCTGTCTTTTGAACACTTCCTTCATTTGCTCTTTTTTCGCAAAAAATCGTTCATGGCACTCCTTTCAGTTAAATTCAACTTTCTGCGACCCATTTTTACTAACTGTAACTTATGTATAAATCAATCAATCATAGGATCACAAAATACTTTTTTATATAGAGATAATAATACTTAAGTCAGTGGCACAACAGCTTATGAGGGCCAAGCCTTACTGTGCCCAACTCAGTATATGCGACTTTGGGCCCTGAGGTGCATGAGCAGATGTCCAGGTCAGGTCGTCAGACTCACGCGAAACCCCCAGTGTTAAGTTCTCAAGTAAGCTTGGTACTCATTTATCGACCCACTGAAGGGATCAAAGGCTGAGTCGACCTTGCCCAGCCTGGGGTTTGAGCCTCGAACCTGGGGAGTGGAAGCGCGATGCACAACCACTCAGCCACAGGGCCTCATAGAGATAATATTAATATGTATATAATTAATTTTATTTATGCAAATAATTATTTATGCATATAGTTATGAGTAAAATTATTTATACATTTTATTGTATATTAAAATAAGTTAAAGTTCTTCAATATATTTGTCAAAAGAAATTTCTTGATATTAGTAGTTGTGATGAGATTTTAACTCGGCTACATACACATAATATCAAGATGACGACTACGTTCGGAACCATGAGATTGAAAAAGCGTATCAAAGGATAATTGTTTTGATATTTAGTGTCAATCGCATGAAAATATGTATATAAAGATGTTTTAAGAACATTATTAAAAAAGAAAAAAATATTTAAATACAATTTTTTGGCAAAAAATAAAGAAAGAATGACGTATTTTCAAAACTATCTCCTTTTAAAAAAAATTGCTGCCATAGTAATAAAATTTTGCCTTTATATACAAGTCTTCCATACAGTGCCTGAACTGGAACTTTTGAAATATAGAATTCAGAAGTGAATTTATTCAAATTTCAATATATCACTAGCTGCATGGCCCTATAAATTTTCCCTTTCCTTCACAAAATCACTATCGTTGAATCCGTCGAGAGTTTTAAATGTCCTAGCGTTGGTGTGGTATGGTAGTTAAGAGAGATGGGTGCCAGCTCAAGTCTCGTCCTCGACACTTGACAATGGTTCAAAACGTCGAGGTACGTCGCCAAAAGCTCTCAAGTAAGTGAACAGTGGGACTTTAATATTCCCTCACTTTGCAACTTTTTAGGCACGGAAACGAAAATGTACCTTTTTAAAAATAGTTGTATGTTGAAAGAAGTAGAAATTTTTATAATTACAAAATATCACAACTATATTAAATGTTGAATTAAAATTGTGAGCTTTTTATTAAATGTTCAATTCACGAGGGAAATGTTTCATGCAATTATTTTTATAAATAAAGAAGTTATAAAAAATTTGAATTTTTGATAAGTAGTTATTAAATATTTAAAATTTGAGTACTTTTAAAAATCCGTAGAAAAAAAATTTCGGCATTTTATTTTTAAATCACTAACTCTAAAGGATCAAAGTATGAGTTTTTTAAAAATCATTTTCATATAAACGCATCGATATTGTTTCATTTTAGAAAAAATCATAAAATATGTAAAGTATCGTTGTTGTGTAAAAAAAACAAAAAACAATCTGTATTGTGACGAAATAAATTATCTTTCCAATTACAAAATTGCTGGCGAAGTAATTAAATGCGCGAATAAAATTTTGAGTATTTTTTAAAAAGTCATAAAAATTGAGCGATGATGTTGTTTCTACCCGGGTGCAAACATTAGTAGTCAAGCGCTCTAACTGATCGCGCCAAGAAATCTTCGGAAAAAAAGAATTAAAAGATCCTTAACATAAAAGGAAGAGACATTCAATTTCGCCAAATCTGGTGATTTTCAATATTTATAGGCGCATCTTCTTCTCTAGTGTAACCTTTCACCAAACGTGACGGGCACAGAGTAAAAGAGTCGTTTGGCGCCAAACAGGTTTTCGCCGCCAAACCCTTGGCTATTGTAAAATTTCGTTACTTGTTAAAGTTTTAATTTTTTTCGCGGGCTTCATTTTTAAGTTAATGCCTTCAAACTTCTTATGTCGATTGCAAACAACGATAATTTTTAAACAAAAAATGTAACAAAAATAATGCTGAAATATTTCTTGCAAAAAGGGAAAAAAAACGAAAAACACAATTTTGTTTTTTTAAACCGTAATTTTTAAGTAATTTTTCAATCTTTGTACGGATTACGAACAATATCGTTCTACACACGGAAAAAAGTTTCGTGAGATTATTTTTATAAATAAAGAAGTTATTAAGTATTTAAATAAAATTTTTAGTGTTTTTTGAAAAATCATTAAAAAAAAGCTTTTGACATTTTATTTTTTAAATGACTGATTCTAAAAAAGAAAAGCATGAACTTTTTTAGTGTAGAATATCATTTCATTAGCGCGAAAGAAAATTCAAACGGAATGATTTAGAAATCATTTTCATAAA
>BMAV01026263.1:0-24417 GCA_019973955.1 Trichonephila inaurata madagascariensis | reverse complement strand
AATTGTTTCTAGTGGAGACTTCAAGTTTAAAGATAAATTTGAAATGGTTCCACTCCGGGTTTCTCGAGGGCAATGAGTTAGTTTTACAGAACTTACGGATATTTCTGTTAAATTAGAGGTATGTTCACATATGCCCATTTTTACAAATTCTCATTTGGAAGCATGAATTGTATTTCCTGATGTTATATAGGAAATGTTTTGATTCCACAGTATATCTGGCAGACAAGGTTTTTAATGGGTTAGGTGGTTCTCCAAGTAGAGTCAGTTTAATTTTTTCAGCGGTACAAAACATTCCTTTTGTTTCTCCCTTAAATTTCAGAACATTGCAATAAGGATACACTTTATTCATGGTGCTGATGAGAACATGCTGGTTCAACCTATAATCTTCCACTGGGTTGTAACGGAATGAAAGGTGACTGTTATTGTGTAATTTCTCAACACAAAGTCATGTTTGAGACTGACGTGCTGTTTCTGGTTAGACATCATTCAGCCATTCGCAACCTACCGTATTCCTTTTGCTGAGAGCAAAGCAGATCTGATGTTGCAAAACACGAATACTTGTCTCGCAAATGTGCATCCTCAAGTCAGGCTGCAGTTTGCTCTGCTGTGCCCTCAGCATGTGTTTATGTCATTCTTTGTCTGTTTTTCTCCTTTGCTGATGCCCGTTCTTCCTCAGTTTGAAGTGCAATTACACTCGTTGCTCTACTTTTGCCTTGCGAGCATGATGACTTAAGTTTGATTTCCTGCAAGACATTATCTTTATGTAGTGAAGCCAATTGACTGTACATGATAAAAAAAAAGTTAAAACAAAAACATATTAAATTTCAAGACATTAAAAAAAGGAAAAATCAGGAACTAAAAGAAAGAGAAAAAATAAAAAACGCTAATTAAATATTTAACTTTAAACGTACATCAATTGACACAGCTCAATTCCAACGCAATGAGAGGCTGGAGATATCTTCAATTCACAATTCGATTAGCATTTAGCAATTGTTATCAACCATTTAAGGGCCTATCTTTAAAATAGAGTGGCTTATATCTTTGACACAGACTGCTTTTATACACAGCGTATAACACCACCCGTGAATTTCAACTCATTTTTGTGTTAAAGGCAAAGTTATACGCCGGATTTTACGGTATTTGTTTTCTGTACTTTAAATATCAGCTTCACCCCAGCCCAAATAGCCGCCATCGAATCGCATCATTTTCCATCCAAATGTGATTTTTTTTCATAAAAACAAAAGTTAGAATCTTTGTTTAGATATTAAGAAGCAATACGCGTGGCACCAATTTTGTTAAGGTGATGCTAATACATAAGTAATGTTGCGTGTTTCAGAGCAGCAGTCATCAACTGGTGATCTTTGAGAAATTTTGGATGGTCCGCATAAAATTGTGACATTGACACTTTGATGAAGTTTAGTTTAAAAAAAATGAGCAAAAAAACAACATATTATGGAACATGGATTTTACTTTACTGAAAACTTTTAGTTGCGACTTTTAACAAATTTCAGATTTACCATTGAAATTTGAAAGTCACCTATGGTAATCATAGTAAATTTGTGGCAAAACACTTCAGTCTGTAGATCGTCGGTTTGTTAATGCTTTTCATGAAGTTTATTTTCTAGGGTATGGAAACATAAATAAAGACGTAAGTATAGCTGTAGTGATCTGCCATATAGTGGTCAATCCTATTAGAGGTTCACAAAAAATTATGAAGTTATACGTTATGTGGTTCACGATGTACTGAAGGTTGGCAACTGCTGTTCTAGAGTAGGCACAAGAGAACCATGGTTCAAAATTACATGGTCCGTCGCCAAAAGCCCTCGTGTAGCTGAACAGTGCGACGTTAATATTCAATCAATCATTGCCCTGCTTCATGCTCAGCGAGTTCAATTTGTCTTACATCGAAACTTCTCTAACAACATTAGGTAATATCTGTACTGATTTAACGTTTTCCAGAAACCTCGATGCCATTTGTGTCGCACTTTTCGTATCACAGACCTCTAAATTATAAAGTTATATTATAAAAAAAATATTAAAGTGTGTGTTATATTATACAGAGTAATTTTTTATTTACTTGATTTCTCTTTCCTGAGTGAGTGAGTGAGTGATTTTGGGTTTTATTGGCGCAAGAGCCTATTTCGGCTATACTGCGCCAAACATTTGTTTTAATTTCTATATAAAAAAAAATTTTAAAAGTTAGAAATTTAAAAATTATAATTTATATTTTTTTAAGCATAAAAATTAATTAAAATTTTTAAAAATTCATATTTATATGTTACATTTTATTAAAAGGCCAAAGTTGGAAATACATTGTGCTGGGGTGTTATCCCCACCATGTCAAGAAAGAAATGCATTAAGTAAAAATTAAATTGATACACGACAGAAATGTAAAATTTTGTATTAAAATTCAATTGAGTATGTTGCAAGATGTTTTAAAAGTTATTTTTCTTAAATTTCGATTTTTCTGTTACGGGTTGGAGTCAACGTGTGGGAGTATTCTTCACGTTTCCAATCATAACTGTGCCACCATTCTTCCGAAAATTTTTCCACCTCTCCAAAGGATTTATTTTCCTTTGGTGATTCCACCTCTTCTTCAACATCGTATACAAGCATGTCCTCGTCTGATGATTCTTGTATAGGTGTGCTTTTTTTAGGTTTGTGAGGCGTCAATTTTATGTCTATTTCGGAGGTAAGGCTTCTTTTCGGACGTCTTTTCTTGCGATTTTTGAAGTTTTTTTGCATTCTGGGATGGAGAAGGTATGGTATTGGATACAGAGGTTTCAGTTTCAACAGCAGGACATGTTTTAGTTGGTAAGGGTGTAAACATTGATACAGTGGTTGAAGTGAGTGCTTTATTAGATGAAGAAAATGCAGTAGATGTAGATAAACTATTAGATGTGGTGGGCGTAGTGTCTATTAAAGGAACAGATAGTTGAAATTTGATGACTATGTAACTTTTGACAGAAGATGTGGGTGGTAAGAGGTTTGCTTGAGTTGTGGTTGATGATTTGTTAACTACAGGAATTTTGGAAGACATTGTTAGCTTTGGAATGGATACTAAAGGTTGCAGTAGTTTTAAAGGCGGACATACTATTTTCGTAATATTTTCATCAGTTTGGGTTGTTGTGGTTACAGATGAGGGTTTGACAGCTTGTGCGTATGTTTGGGACAACTGTGGAGCTATTAATTTCCGTGCTTCTGCATATGTAATATTTCTATTTGTTTTAATTGCTTGGATTTCTTTTTCTGTTTTCCATTTTGAGCATAATTTTGAGTCTGATGAATGGGACTGGGAGCAATTAACGCATTTTGGTTCCAGAGTACAATCCGTGGAGGAATGTCCAACGGATGCACATCTGGAACATGTTAATTGACCGCGGCAGGAAGTTTGAGAGTGTCCGAACCTCTGGCACTTAAAACAGCGCAGAGGGTTCGGTATGTAGGGACGAATCTTACAGTTTAAACGGAAGTTTAGTTTTTTTTGTAGACGGAAGTTTAGGGTTATTAAATGATAGTATTAAATGTTTTGTAGGAATTATTGTATTATCTTTTTTTATAGTAATTCTTCTGACCTGAATCACACCCTGATCAGAGAACCCATCAAGGATTTCCGTTTCAGGAGTGCTCAACAAGTCAGGTTCAGAAATGACACCTCGGGAAGTATTAAGTGACTTGTGAGGACTTATTGTTACAGGAGAATCAAGAAAAGATTTGGCTAGTAAAAAAGACTTTGTTTGGAGAGCAGAGCTTGTTTCAATTAATAAATCACCGGATCTTAAACGTTTTACTGACTTAGGTTCGCCACCTATTCCAATTAGTGCTTTATGAATAGCAAATGGCGATTTTTTACACATATCATTGTTTGGCAAGGATAAAATTAAAAATCGTGAATTTTTGGCAGTTTCATCGACGTTAGGTTTGTTGGGTAATACGAGGCCTTTACCCGGGCACAGCAGTATTGGATCCATAACAACGCGTATACCACTTCATCCTGGCGTGCCTCCACCCACCACGGAGTCCAACAAGGGAGGCAGTGTGCCGGTCAACTGGCCAAATCCAGGCACGGCGCTTACCCAGAGTACACCCAGAAGATAGTGATACAGTCCAGGGTGAGGATCCAACGGGTAAACCCGACACCCCTTATCTGCAGCACTAACCCTACAGCAGTGTCTCTTCGGGGACACCGAAGAGAGGTACTACCAGCCGATTGACAGGAGCGGGCTCACTCCTGCCACCGTCTACAGTGAAGCGTGCCAAAGGGAACGCAGAGGTATCCCTAGGCCACTAATCTCCTCCATACTGGAGAAGCGTGGGCAAAGGGAACGCAAAGGATCCCCAGAACACCATTTTCCCCCTTACGGGACGCCGCACACGGCAAACATGCGGGTCGGAAAACCAACGTTGTTAGTCGAAACAAATAAAGTAACATAATCAAAGTAGTAAAATAAATATACGAAAAAGAAACTAAATTAACGCAATAGAAAATCTAAACCATAATATGTTAGTAGTAAAACGTATGTTTTTTCACTAGAAAAAACAAAATTTGAACTAGGTTCATTTTTTTGTATAGGTCTGTGGTCTAGACGGGAAAAGAAGAAAAGGGAAATTTGAATGGCAAGAAGTAGGGCCGAAAATAGAGAAAGATCACTAGGGTACCCTGGGTTCGTGAAGCCCATGTTTACCAAAGACAGTAAACCCCTTAGGAAGAGAAAAAGATCACTAGGGCACCTCGGGAGCGTGAAACCCGTACTCACCTAAAGAAGGTGAGCCTCCTGAGGGGTTCTCTTTCCTGAACCCACGTTGAAAGGCAATAGTTACCATCATAAGCAAAACATGGAAACTCGAAGGTCTTCTTAATGTTCAAACGGGATTATGACATACATAAATAAAAATATTTTATATAAAAAATATTACCCATTACTTGTTCAAATATGATTATGACATACATAAAAAAAATTTTTTATAAAAAATTATCCGTTACATGTTCAAACGTGATTATGACATACATAAATTAAAATATTTTATATAAAAAATATAACCATAACGTATTCACGTGTGTGTGTACAACACACGACCATGTCCATGTTTCTGAAAAAAGGAAACGGCATCTCTTTCTGATTTTAGTATATCCCAGAGAAGCATTTTTTCGTATCGGTTCTTGCAATTTCAATGGCATATTATATTTAAAATTGCACAATGGATAAATTCACGAGGGTCACATGATAAAGGCAATCACGTGTTTCCTGTTGATTAAAAATTGATATACTAATTTTTCAACTTGTAAAGTTTAGATAACATTTAAAATTTGATGATTGTGTAAAGAGTTCACGTGTAAAAAAAAAATTTCAAACAGTTTTCAAAATTAAGAAAGAAAAATAAAGGAAAAAAACTTACACTATGTACGAATACAGTAAGACACCGCTTAACGCGGGGGATACGTTCCATCAAAGTAGAGCGTAATGCGAAACAGCGCTAAACGAGGCTATCTTGACATGTAAATAATGGGGTTAGGGGAAGATGGATAGAAAATTGGTTAGGTATTACTTTTAATAATTATGTTTTTTTTTTTAATAAAAATAAAACCAAACATTTATTTCTTACAAAAATAAAAAATATATAAATGAATATATACATATAAAAACAAATAAAATTCTAAGTCAGTCAGAAGGCATCCTGTTGCAGTTGCCAAATTCAATGCAGCACTAATTTGAGATGGACGTTCACCAGAATCTAATCTTCTAATGACTTGCATTTTAGTTTCCAGTGAAATGCTTTTTCTGGTTGCTTTCTTTTCTTGTTTATCATTATCACACATGATAAAAACTAAAGAACATAATATTTATCACTGTATTAATCGTTATTGTATTATATAAATTTATACTTACAATAATGTCAACAAATGTTTAAAATGATAAAAATGCGTCCGTACACCCCGTACCAAACAAAAACACAATTACATGTTTTCCCGATATGCTATGTAATTTTTTGAAACCTACAATTTGGGATAATCGCCGTCGCTTTTGGGGAATTTCAAACCCCCGGGTTGAAATAAAAAGGCCTAAATCAAAAAAGCCTAAAACCCCTTTCCACCCCCCTGAAAACCCCATATTACCCCCCCGGTGCCTTAAATGCGGTGAAGCACACCCAGAGAGGCCAAATCCAAAGAGTCGAAAAAAGATCCGTATAAATTGCGAAAATTTGGACAATGGATATTTTGCCCAAATTCCCCCAAAAACCAGAAAGGCTAAAAACCCCAAACCCCAAAAACACCTATACCAAAAAAGAAACAGTATCATTAGGCCAGGAATCTCTTGCACGCAACTAGCACCTTAACTCCAAAAAAAACACAAAAGATGGCACCACGTGAAGGAAAAATCCTGCTTTTGAAAAAAACCCCAATCCCCAACATAATCCCCCCAATTTTTTCAAAAAGGCACTTTTGATCAACCCCTTTATTACCCAGCCCTTTAAGAAACTTTTTGCTCTAACAATGCTCACTCAGCAGATCAGCAAATCCCGAATCCCCCCCCCCCTCAACCTAAAAATCAAAAAACCCTTAAAAAAAAAAATTAAGCCCCCCCTTTTTGGGCTTTAATTGAAGACTATGATGATTATTGCTCATTGTTTGGGCCCTGGGTTTGGTTTCAAAGAAAACGGCTTACTCAAAATTTAATTTAAACTTTTTGGAAGTACCCCCTGACTTAATAAGTTCAAGAAAAAAAATTGAGACCTACACAAAACATTAGAATTCAACACCCCCACTTGGGGAAATCGTTTTGGGGAAGGGGCCCCAGGCGGAACTCTTATTTTAATTAAAAAATTCCATTAACCATTTTAAATTCCCCCCCCAATTCAGTACTCTGAAGTCATAACAAAACCCTCAACATTAATCCACCCCATTTTTAAATATCTATATTCCTCCGATCGATAATAGATTATTTTTGATCTTAAAAAATCTACCCAGACTCAGAAATTGGGGGATTTTTGGCGATTTTAACGCCACACAATGCAGGGAATTTCCCCCACAACCCACTCTGGAATCAACTTAAAGTTTTCCCCACGACATCCCGACATAGAAATAGCCCCTAATACCCCGACTAGATTCGGGTAATTTCCAACACCTTGTGTTCCCCCTAAAAAAACCCCCCCACCGTTTTACAATTTCTTATTCCTGAACTTCATCGATCCAACCCCGTGATTTTAATTTTTTAATTCAAATATTCTAAAGACAATACTAGAGCAGTTACCACCTTTTGGGTAAATTTTTAAAATAGTAAAAAATTAATATTAATATCAACTTTTTTTAAAAAAATAAAATTTAGAAAGTAAAATAAATTTTTCAGAAGCTGTCCGCTCCGCCCACGCCTCGCCAATCACAAACGAATAAACATATACCCGCACCACAAAAAAAAATCTTATCGCAAAAAAATAAAGCTAGAAAAACATTCCAAAATACACTAAATCCAGCACACAAAACGAGTACAACAGATTAAAAAAAAAGAGAAAAAAAGGAACTAAAAAAATACTGGGATCAAACATGGAACACTAAATTGAAGGTAAATTTCAAGAAAAAACCCTTTTGGCATTAAAAAAATTTTTCGCAAAAACGTTCTGACAACCTCTCTAAATAACACGGCTGTTACTGAGAACAAAAAAGAAAATTTATAGCAGAAAATTTTTAAAAAAATAACTTCACAAAAAACAAAGACCTGATAATTTCACCACAATATTGACACAGTTGTTCAACAGGGGATAATTTTTTTGCAAACCCCGCCGTCCCCCTTCTCCCCACTGCCGGGGAGGAAATTTAACTATGGTAAACTTAAAAATAATAAATCACCAGGCTAGACATGATTAAAAAATGATTAAAAATCTCCCACCAAAAGTTTTCCCTATTTTTACATATCTTTTCCCCCAAAAAATTTTTAAAAATTTTCCCTAAAAATTAAAAAAATGCATTTTTTTTTCCTTTTAAAAACCCAAAAGGAAAAAAAATAATCATAACCATCTACTTTGGGACCCGGTCCTCTTTCGCTCAAAAATTACCGAGCATATCATTCCGACAAAATTAACACCCATTCTGTACTTTTAAACCCAAAAATATGGAAAAGGGGCCTCTCTCCCACCCACCCCCGCGATGAAAAATTATTTTCGGGATTCCAGAGGGGCAGGTCCCTGGAGCTGTCTCCTGGACACCCAAGGGATTGATCGAGTCATTTTGGACTAATCTATAAACATTATTTATAACTTACCTTCTTCCCCCCAATTTAACTCCTACCTACAAAGATCTTTACGGGTCCCATTAAGGATACTCATCAAACTTTTTTAAAAGTCAAAAACCCCCCCGGGTTCTCTCCTTTGGACCAAATTTTTAACACATCAATGAATACCAACTCCCCCACCACTAGTCTAAATTTTTTCGCGACGATACTGCCATAGGGGCACATAAAAAAAATCACAACAGCATCAAAAAAGGCACTTAACAATCCTTAACTTGCTCGAATCACCCCAATTTGAAAATTAAAACCAATATTGATAAAACGGTTGCGTTTATTTTGGGGAAGAAAAAATCTCAACCCCCCCACTATTTTCCCACACCACTACAATGGCCCAAAAACAAAATTTACTTAGGTTTTTAGACAATAAACTAAATGGCAACACTCCTCACATGCGCGAAAAAAATTTTGGGATCGCATTAAGATTAAAACCCCAATTTGCCGGTTCCCCAACATGACGTAAAAAAACAAGGTATTTCCCTCACGCCGTTTCGGGGCCCATCATGAGTTTTTCCTGGGGGGGATATGCGAAAAAAATATTAAAATGCTTAAAAATTCGCAAAAAAAACTATTCGCTGTTTTTGTTCATGCGAATATTAACAGAAACTCTGATTTAAAAATTAAACTCCCAACCAAAAAATTTTATTAAGAAAATGCTACCAAATTTTTGATTCTTTTCCCCCTTAAATTATAAATCCTAAATTTAAAAAAACATCCCCAATAAAAAAACTAAGAGACCAAGGAGAATTTTCTTGACCATAACCCAATTTTTAAATTTTTCATTTTTTTTGGAAAAATGAACTGAAAATTTCATTTTTTAACTTATTTTTGTTTTGTATATAGCCCCCACACGGCAACTTCCCCATGCTGTATTCCCCTCAAAACTTCAGGGCAGCCAACCCAAAGAATTCCCTCCCCCCCTTGCCTAAAAGCCGGCCGAGCCCCCTAAGGATGAACTTTTTTTCCACTTCCCCCCATTCTGTTTAAACCTCCAGGCAAGTTAACCACGCCTTCTTTCCTCGCCCCAAACCACCCCTTTTTCCCCTAGCGGACGCTCCCCCGGCCCCCATTAATATGCTAGATAGGATAAGGGTCGCTCTGGGGCCTACCCCCATGAAAAAAAAGGACCGAAACATTGGGGTTTACTGTATTTTTAAATTAAGGCATTTTGTTTTACTGTGTGTGTTTTTTAATACGTTGATCGTACTTTCAAAAAAAAAATTTCTGCAAAAGAAAAATTTGGCAAAAAAAAACCGTGAAGGACAAAAACAATTGGGGAAACGCGTGTTATATTTATGATATTTGCGTCGCATTAATTTATGAACTGATTACAAAAAAAATTACCCGGTTATCGTGACTATGACGTTAAAAATTTAGTCCATTACAAACAGCTGAAAAAATGAATTTAAGAAAAGGTAGCGGTACCTAAAAAAAACCGTCAAAAACATCAGGAAAGGATCTTTTGGCGTGATCGATACGATTGGTTGGGGGGCGGAAGGCCCCCTTTCGAATTAACCACAAAACCATCACTTGCAATGTAACCCATGCAAAATTTGATGCATTCTTCCCGCTTCGCGAAAAGCGGCTTACAGTAAGTTTATTGAAATATAATTTTGGGGGTTATAATTAATGAGGTCGTGGGTGTCCGGGGAAAGGCTCGCGAAGCGAGCCTCCCCCCTTTCCCTACGTGTTTAAAGTTGCCTGGGGATGCTTCCTTGATGAAAGGGCATCCTGATTGGTTTTTGAGACGATGTGAGAGGGTGTGGTTTAAAAGGGGCTGGGAGAATAAGTTCTGTGTGGTGTTGAAATGTTGGGTCGGGCGCCGTCCCCGAAGGTCTAAATCTCCTTTTCTGTTGGGGGGTTTGCTTTTTTGTTTGCCCTTTTTGTTTAAAAAATTGATACTATGAGAGAAAAAAAAAAATGCCAAGAAAATTTTATAAGTGCCCGCCGGCGGCGGCGGAAACTGGCGGCGGGGAAAAAACCGGGGAACCGGTCCGATCACCGCTCGCCCGCAGGACGGCCGCCGAAGCGACCGTATTTACGAATCTTTATGAAGTATACGCCCCCAATCAGGGGCGCTACTTTGCATGGGGGGGTGGTAGGCAGGGTTTGGAAAATGAGAGAAAAATTTGAGAAAAAAAAGTGTGGAAGAGCGAGTCTCCCCCATTTGAGCAAGCCCCCGATTGGAGGAACGGACCCCGAAAAGTAGGAAAAAATGGGGTGGGAAAATTTTTAAAATAAAAAAATTACGGGGCTTCTAAAAAATTTGATCGGGAGAAGATTTCAATTTTTTTTAGAGTTTTGTTATAATTTTCTAATTTATCAAAAGGAGATAGAGATAGATTTAATAGTTTCCCCGGGTTTTTGGGTTTAAGGGAATCTGATATCCCGGCTCAAAACCATGGGGGGTTTGTTAGTTTCCCAAATTAGATTTTGAGCGGACTCTAAGTGTTTTTATATTAGTGTAGCCCATGTCCCCAGATTGGGGAGGCGTATGGGGTTACTTCTGATAAAGGGGGTATGATAAGCAATCTGTTTTAATCGACAAACGAGAATTAGTGAAATAAGGGTAATAAATGCAAGCTAAAGCTCGGGTCTTGGATTTAAGATTTAAAATAGGGGTTTGAAAAATTTAAACCTTCGTCTGGTGACGCCCAAAATATTTGACGTTTTGGGCCAGGGAACCGGGGGTTCACGGTGGGGGTGGTTTGTGAGTCCGCCCAGCGGAAAAGGGGCCTTTCCCGTTTTCGTCGGGTTGATGCGATTTTCCCTTTTATACCAGCCCCCTTAGCCCCTAGGGGCCTGTGTAAAAAATGTGTTATGCAGATTTTTTGTGCTTTCCGGATGCGTGTCGTCGCGTAAAACAAAAAGGGCGGGGTAGTTTTTGGGATAATTTTTGTAGATGTTAAAAGTGTGGGGGGGGGGGCTCCTTTTTGGGGCCCCCCTCGATCTTCTGATTGAAGAATGAGTATCGTTGACTCTGACGCGAAGCTTCTGTTAGTCAGAAAAAATTTAATTATCAGTTTGTTTGGGGGGTATTTAAACTTGATGAGTTGTTAGCAAGCCCGTATGAACACGGTCGAAGGGTTCTGGATGTCCAGAAAAAATTTCCCGGTGTACTTTTTTCTTTAAGCCCGTCTTTACGTACTCAACTACCTTTTGCAACTGGGGGGAAGTGGGTGAGTGGAAACCGTGCTTTTGGGAAAACAGGGTATTATTGAAAGATGAGTGTTAAGTCTCGAGAGAATTATTTTCTCTGCGAGTTTGCTTAACACTGGTAGGAACTTATTGGTCTATAGCTGTCGGCTGAGTTGGAGGCTTTTGGGCTTTAGAATAGGGGTGACAGGGCGATTTTGGAATCTGGGAAAAGTGCCCTGTTATGAAATTTTGATAATGTTGTAATTTGGAAAAAATTAAAAAAGGGAAGATTTTTTAAGATTTTGAGTTATTCCTTCCTGCCCGGGCTCCGTTGGGCTTTTGATTTTTTTTAATTGATGACCCGAGGGCATGGGAGGAGGTAGTGGGCGTCGAAGTTTTTTTCATTGAGAAAAAATTTTTCGACGATCCTGTTATTAAAAAACGAAGAATGAGAGATATATTATTTTGGTTTAGATTCCAGGGGGGGGGAATTTCGGCTTTGTGGGGGTCTGTATTTGCGATCCCGGCTGGGCCTTGGGCTAAAATGGTGTTTTCTTCTTCCTCAACTCCTTGACATCTCCCAGAGGGGCCCTCTCGGGGTCGGGGGGCGTAAGTCGTCTCCCCGATCTTATTTTAAAGATTTATTTTCCTGGTAATCGGTTTAGTTGGGGTTTAGCACTCCTTGTCGCCGGGTTTCGGGTTTCCAGATTTTCCCCCTCGTTTTTTTTGTTTCCCCGATTAGCTCCCGAATTTCGGGGTTGCTAACGAGGAGATGTCTGGCATTTTCTGGTTTGAGAGAGGCGTGAGTGAATAAGATTTTTTTTTGAGGTCGGCCTTGGGGCACGTCTTCCCCGTGCGCGGGGTTTGGGTGGAAAGAAATGGGGGGGACAGGGGTCCCCGAAAAGGGCCCCCCAGCCTTGATTGGCCGCTTCGGAAAAAGGAAACGGGGGTTTTTCGAACTTTTAGAATTGGGGGTGATGGGAAATGCCTGCGATCGTTCTACTTGGCAGGGCCCAAAGCAGATTTCGTCAGAGCGAAGTCAATGATTGAAGCGGAGGTATGGCCCAAAACAGTGGAGTTTGTGGGGGGTATTATTTGCGTTTTTGAATCAAGGATTTTTTATTATGGTCCCCGGGGGGTTGATACGCGACTAACCCCCCGGAGGGTTTATGGGCTTTTAATCTCCGCATAAAATAAAGCTCCGCCGGGCTAAAAAAAGGGGTTGACAGTGTTGATTTTTGGTATGGAATTTGGGGGAAAAGTAGATGGAAGATATTAAAATGGGTTTCCTCCGGGGGGTGAGGGTGAAAAGTCGCCCCCAACGTACCCCTCGGTGGTGTCGGTGTGTGGTGGGGGGGGGGGAAGACTTGGTAAATTCAGTGCCGCCTCCCCGGATTACAAGGGGGGTGTGGCCTATCGTTTGTAGGTCGTGGTTTTGCCGCGAGTCACCCGGTCCGAGGGGGGTTCCGTTGAAAAAAAATCGGGATGATGCTTATCTATGAAATCACGCATCCGACGGTGCGTGATCTAACCCGTTCGCATTCCGATGTTTCTAAGTCCGAAGAAACGAATCCATCTGGAAATTCATGACATGGCGGTAGAACACGTCTACCCTCTCGGCCCTGTGCGTTTGGGTTGCACCCCTCTTAAAAAAGGGGTAAACCTGAAAAAATTTTCTCAGCTCCAAAAAACGCATCCGAACCGAAAGGGCTCATTTTTGTTCGTGGGGTTTGGGGGGTTCTTTTCCCGGGAAGTGGGGTTGCTTCGGGGTTGAATTTGACTCGGACTGGTCGAGGGTGGGGCCATCTGTTGGGTTTTTGACAAATTCGCAAAGGAAATATTTTTTTTGGGGCCCCGCAGTGCTGGGATTAAAAGTATTTTGATTATTAGAACTATTTTGATTATTAACGTTAGTTTTATTTTTATATTATTCCATTTTGGGAGGCTGTTTTTTTGGTTTTAGGATATTTTTTGCAGCGATGCGAGTTCCATGTGGCCTTTTTGGTCAAATTGATGAGGGGGGTTTTTTATTTTAGTTTGGGTAGGGCAAAACCGGTTTTATGCGGTTCCCGGTTTTGACACCTGGTCTTAATATTGCTTAATTAAGTTCTGTGTAGGGTGTATAATTAAATGTTTGTTCAATATATAAATACACTTTTTTCTTTTTAAAAAACTGGTACTTTAAATATAAGAACTCACTTAAACATGAAATGTTTAATTCGTTTAAACTCTAAAGAGATTTATTTCACTAATAATTCATTTCATTTCCCTTACACAAGTGTTCCCCATCCTTTTTATGGCAGCAGATCGGTCAATGTTTGATCATTTGACCACGGCCCACTGAGAGATAATATTGATTGCTTATGTCTATAAAAGGTTGCGCACAAAACCGAGATAAATACACGTACAGTAAAAAAAAAATAGAAATAATTTAATGTTCTTTGGGTGGTCCAGTATCATTTCAAAACAAGAAAAACCCACAGATTCTGTTTCCAAATAAAGCCGTCCACGACTTGACAAAAGTTGCTAAATGTTCCGAACGCGTTATTTAAAGCACTACATCATCACAATATAAAAAACAAAGGATTTCAATATATGCAAATGTACCACTCTTGTCACTTTTAAATAAAAATGGTAGATTTGTGACTTCCTTAAAAGTGTTTTTATTTTTTTATTTTTAAGAAATTAAATTTAAATTACATGAAGATTTTTTTTAAATTTTAAAGGTTTAACTTTTTTCGATAGCATGTTTTCTTGCTAAAAAAATGCTACGTATTTCTACACCATACCTCATGCTGAAAAATATGCCTTCCAAAAATTCAATTTAGAAATTGTTGTGAAGTTTATTTTCGCTCATTTTGCAGATCTGTTCTTTTTCTATTCATTTATATCATCACATAAATACTTTTGCAATAGCAATTACTTTCATATTAGCCGTGAATAAATATCAAGAAGATAGATAGAGGTCGCTGGTTGTACTAACCTACATTTGAGAAAATTATGGGACATTAAATATTTAAAATATCTAATTCCCGTACTGGAAGAAAATTAGAATTCCTGCAGAAGCTCAGAATTCTGAGAATGGCAGCCGGAGTAGGGAATAATTCTCTTTAAAGGTGGTTATTTTCCGTCTTGAAATTCTGAAATATTTTCTTTTTTTCCCAGCAGCAGTGTTAAAAACAGATTAAAAAGAAACAATATTTAATTTTCACGTAAAATATTTATTCGTAATTAAATACAATTTTATTTTAATACCATTTATTAAATGATAATATATGTAAAATTAAATTTAATCTGTAAAAACTCAAAAATGTAATTCAACTTAAGAAAGAAGATTCTTATCAAATACTTTGATATAAAGAAGACGTTGCGGATGCTTCTTTGTATAAGTAACTACTACCTAATTACATTAGATATAACAAGTGGTAGCGCATCGCGCTTCCATGTCTCAGGTCCGGGGATCAAATCCTGGGCTGGGCAAAATTGACTCAGCCTTTCATCCCTTCAGTGGGGTGATAAATGAGTACCGAGCTTGCTTGGGAATTAAACATTGGGGATTTTCAAGTCAAATTTGCCACTTGACCGAAACATATGCAATTTACCCCTGCGACTACGGTCACGTAAACTGAGATAGGCACAGTAAGCCTTGCCTCTCATTGGCTGTTGAGCCACTGAGTTCAGTTCATTTCAGTTACATTAGATGTTAGGACATTAACTTAAAAGGGGTTGACATACGGAGAATATGTATCACAAGTTTTCGAGAAATGCGTTGTTCTTATTTTTTAAATTGTGCGAAATCACTGTTTCAATTATGATAATAAGAAAATGCATTGAAGAATTCATTTTTCCCATATCCTGAGATTTATTTCATGGTTCAACAACATATGGAGCATGGTTCTTCATACAAAAAGACAAGGGAATTATTCGATACTACCTGTGAATTAACATTTATTTAGCACAAACTAGAAAAGTATACACATAACTACACTTTTTCATATTTTAAAATAGAATGAATTTGTTTTTTGTACTTAAAATCATTTATTTGTTAAACATAACATGCCGTATACTTGTTTTTAAGTAATAACTGTGTAAAATTGAATAGCAATTACTCAAATAGCTATAGAGCTACATAACTAACAAATATTTTCTGTGTATTTTGTTAGCTTTAGTTTTAGTAACACTTGATTTTCTCTGATTATACAAATCATGTCAGCAGCAAATTTGTAAATACAAAAAGTGGTACAAAAAATATAAGACTGAGCAAAAATAAGTTCAATTTTGGAATCATCATCATAAAACTTTTAAAATCATTTTAAATTATTGAAGTGGTTTAAGCTTAAATTTTTCTGGTCTGGGTGATTATCGCAATTTAGAATATTAGTATACCATTAAATAAAGTCAACATCATACCAAAAATCTTTTACCTAACTTTTTCCATTTGGAAATAATTACGTCCCCCTAAAATTTATTTGGGAATTCCTTTCCCTTTTTTGGGAAGCAAAAAAATGTACAATCAATTTTTGTAACCAATGGTGGCCAACATGAAATCGATTTTTTATGATTTCAGTATTATTAAATGGAAATGTTTCATTCCAAATCTAAACAGTTTTAAAATAGTAATTAACTTTACAAATATAAAAAGTATATTTCCCACTAGCCTTTTGCTTGTTATTTCATGTCCCGTGAAACCTAAAAAACCCTCCCACATTTAACACAAACAAATAATAAAAAAATAAATAAATAAGTCAATTCCTACTTTTGAATGGAGGGAATAAAAAAAGTATTTTATTAAAATTTGAAAATTGGAATGGGAATATATATATTTTGAAAAAAATATTTAAAATTTAAAGTTTAAAAAATTAAAATTCCCCTATCTAGCACTTAAATTTTCATTTTTTTTCCCCACCTTTTTAAAAGAGTAAAAACCCAATCACCCATTTATTTTTTAAACAAGGCCCCAGCCAATAAACATGTTAAGGGGGATAAATTTTTATTTTTTCCCTATATGGCTTAAATTTTACTTTTTTTGAAATCTGGGTGGGGGCCTTGGTTTTAACCCCAATTTAAGTTTTTCGGTGGGCCCGTTTTTTCTTTTCTCCCCTTTTTAAGGTCAGAAGATGTTTAGCTTTAAAATAAATAAAGACCCTTTTTTTAAAACCCAAGTTTTTTTCGGGTTTTAAAACCAGTCATATATATATATATATAATATATTTTTTTGTGTGTGTGTGTGTGTGTTTTTTTTTTATTGGGAGAGATTTGAACTAATAGTGGGGAATTAAAAAAAAAAGGTATGATTTTTTCTTCAGTTTGAATAATACACCCCCCCGGTTTTGGGCCTTAAAAAAAGGTTTTTTAAAACAATTTTTGTCTTTTTTTTTAAAAAAGTTCATTTTTAAACAAAAATCGAACGAAATCTAAGTTGGCATAAAAAACCGATAAATAATTTAATTAATGAAACAATATTTGAAAATACCGTTTTTAAAATCAAGGTCATCCGCTACAAGTTTAAAAACTTTTTTTAACTTGGGGGAGGGAATAAAAGGAAATTTTTAAAAAAGATTAAAAGTTTAAAAGAAAAATTATATAAAAATTAAAATTTAAAGAAAAATAAAAGATTAAAGGGAAAAAAAAAATCGATATTAACTCCCCCCGGGGGTAAAAAAAAATGCGAACCTTTTAAAAAATAAAAAAAAAGAGAGGTAAAAAAAAATTTTGGGGATTTAAAATGCAGATCGAAACATTTTTTTATTTAAAAGAAATGATACCCCTTTATAAATTTAAAAGGGGTTGAAATTTGGGAAAAAATTTTTATTTTTCAAAAGGGTTTTTGGAAATAAAACCTTGAATAAAGGGTTTTAAAACCAAAGGAGCTTTTCCCTTAATGGTTTCCCAATTTTTCTTTGTAAACAGGGGGTAAAAGGTTATTCGACGAACATACCTAAAAATAAAAAATAAATGCAGCTCGAAAGTATAGGTGCGCGTTATACGCCGAATATTTTGAGGTATGTTTCTTAAACCGTAATTTTTCTTTTTTTTTAATTATATACCCAAATTATATATGTTTAGAGAATATTAATTACCGAAACGTTACGTTTTTCCAAGATTTAACCCTTTTGCCCGGATTTCCTGGTAGGAGACTTGAACCCTCAAATATAATGTTATTGAAACTTTTTTTCATTTTAAAAAACGGGTAAAATGTAATAATAAGTTTTGTGAATAGGAAGAGCAATTTTTGAAAAATTTAATCTAATGAAATGAAAAAACCTTAGAGGTTTGTAGTTGTATCTAAAATATATATAAAGGGGCCGATTGGTGGCCAACAAATTAAAAAAAACGCATATTTCTGAATTGTCATGGAGCAATCTACCACAAAATAAACAGATATATAAAAAAAAATAACAATAAATAAGAAGAAAAATAAATACAAATAATAAATAAATAAATATAAAAATAAATAAAAATAAAATGAATCAATAAAATAAAAAATAAGTAAATTAAAAATAAATCAAAAAAAAAATAAAAAACACCCACCCGAACAAACAAAAAAAAAAAAATTTTTCTCCCATCCCCGACCCCACTGGGGGGAGAGTATTTAACAGTATCTCTAAACCAGTAAAAGCCTCCGGACAGAGGTGATCATTTTTGTCTTGTGGATATATTACTTGGCTACAAAGCCGAAGGTCGCGGGTTCTAATCACTAGAGGCTCATTCTGTAGAACAAATATAAAACCCCCCGGTTTTGGGGCCCCCTTTAAAAATCAAAAAACCCCAGGAACAAAAGAATGAAGAATTAGATGGTAAAGGGTTAGTTGCTTATAAAAGCGAGGGTATTTGGCGAAGATGTTGAAAGATAATACAACAAGATGAGTGTCAATATCTGATCAAAGTTTTTTGTATTGAGTACTGCATTTAGTAGATTCGCGCATTCTTTCTATATTTTGGGAAAAGAAAAAGGAAAAAAGTAATTACCTTTCGGATGAATTCAACAATTGTCATTTTATACGCGTAGTAAGTACGCCCTTAAACTATCCGAGAAAAACCCTTTTTTACTTTCCCTTTTATAAAAAAAGGGTTTTCTGTAGCAAGGGACCCCTTTCATTTTTATTCCCGGGATTGTTAAAAAAATTCCTTCCACTCCTGGGGACAGACAATTATTTTTCTTTCGGGGCCCTAAATTTTTTTTTTCCCCCCGAACCCAAAAATTTTATCTACTTTTTTAAAGTTGTCTGATCCCCCTATTTTCTTTCATTTCCCAGTCAAGAACGCAAATCTCTCGCGCATATACATTTCCCGGGTTTTTACTTTTTTTATCTCATGCATTTTTTTCCTCAAAAAATTTATTTTTGGGGGAATTCTTTAACCCGGGAAAAAAAAAATCTTATTTATACTATAGGGAAAGGGGAAAAACTTTTTGCAAAATTTCTAGAAAACTATTTCCCTTTTGGGGATTACATTCTGCGGCCAATTTTCCCCAAAAAAAAGCTTTTACTGAGATTTTGGAAATTTTTTTTTTTCCAATTGGGAAAAACCCTTTTTTTTTTTATTTAGTACGTCTTTTAAAAATTTTTTTCCATAGTGGGGAGCAATAATAAAAAAAAAATGATAACAAAATCATGGGCTACAGATTGGTGTTTCTGCTACATATCTTTACATCCCCTGCATCCAAAAATCAATTACCTCAACGAATAGCTAAACGCATTCATTACGCTAAGTAACAGTGACCCCTTTCGAAAATGGAAGGGGAAAAAAGCTGTCGTATGTTTTCCCTTTTTTTGCGTTTCCGGAAAATTTTTATTGGTATAACTTTAGACTTGGGGGAAGCTTCAACTTGGGTTTTTAAATTTCCCAAACGTCAGCCTCATCAAAATCTATCGATTATATATAAACCTTAATTTTAAAACATTGAGAAAAAGAAAACAATGGGGGTTAAAAATAAAAAAAATATTATCAAAAAAAATAATGTCGGCCCAAACGTGCCCCTGGGGCCCAAAAAAAAAAATACAAGTTAAATAGGGTTGGAAAGAGCTTTAAAAGGGAATCGAATGGTACCAATTAAAACAATTTTTTGACCGAGGAAACATTTTCGGGGAACCAAAAAGGGAAAGCGGCCGAGCGCATCCCCAAGGTTCCAAAAACCAGCCCCGGGCAGTAGGAATTGTGCAAAAAAGTAGATGATGAAAAACTTTTAAAAATTGCCCCCGGGGCTTTTTCAATCAGAAGGGTTTGTACGTCTCGTTGGGGTTTAAGACACATTGGGGCTTGGTAGGGGACGTTTCACTACAACTTTCCCCCTCTGGGCATAAGTGTAATGTGTGTGATTGTTTATGGTTTCTGCGCTCATTTAAGATAACGAAGGAAAACACTTATCGATGCTTAAAAATACTTTCACTGAAGGGCTATAAGCAGACTTAAAACTGTGCGTTCGTGTAAAACTTTTATTGGGCTCCCGGGCAAAGTGCCCATTTTTGGGTTTGGGCGGGGTTTTTGTTCCCGCTAAGCAAAAGCGGGTTTTCCCGCATTATACCCAACTGGGGCACATCTAGTATCACCACAACTGCAATTCTTGTAGGAAGAACGCTATGGTATCATCGGACAAATCTTTCATGTAACAGTGGAAGGGGCGCAATAGTGCCCCGGGAGTTACCGCTTTAAATTTAAAAATGATCAGGCGTTAATGTTTTAAAAATTTCAGAAGAACTTTTTTTCAGAAATCTACGTATCAGAGCGGCGTTCTCAAAAAGTCAGAGTTAAAGCTACAATTCTTACTTGGTCAACCATTGTATAAGCATTACAAGATTACAGTACACTAGGATTCATTTCATACTAACGCAAAAAGCAGTTGCGTGGCAGCAAAGCCATCGGTGATGATCCAATGGAGCATCTACAGTGTGACAGAAGTGCACTGGAGGCTTGCAAGGCAGCACACTTTGGTTTGGAAGGAAGAACATTGTCTTGGTATTGCTCCTGGCTAGCATTCAACACTGCTGGACATTATTTTCGACGTGTATTACGAAGAAAAACTGTTTATGTTACCCTATTAAAATATTCCAAAAACATCGCTAAAGTTTTACTCGATTACGATACTGATCTTATACACCAATTATGTTAGTCTGAGACTTTACTGTTAATGTCTCACAAAACCACTCATTGCCCTGCTTCTTGCTCAGCTCGTTCAATTTGTCTTACTTCAATAATTCTCTCACAATGTTAGCAATATCTGTATTGATTTACCAGAAATCTCGTTGCATCTTGTATGCCATTTGTGTCGCACTTTTCGTATCACAGACCTCTAAATGATAAAGTTATATTATAACACAGTAATTTTTGGTTTACTTGATTTCTTTCCCGAACCCATTGAAAGGCAATAGTTGCCATCATAGGCGAAATATGGAAACCCGAAGGTCTTCTTAATATTAAAATGGGATTATGGCATACATAAATAAAAATATTTTATATAAAAAAATATTGCCCATTACCTGTTCACAAATACGATTATGACATACATAAATAAAAAAAAAATTTCTGTTACATGTTTAAATGGGATTATGGCATAAATAAATATAAAAATATTTTATTCAAAAAGTAGTAACCGTTATGCATTCATGTTCAACACACGGCCATGTCCATTTTTCTGTAAAAATGAAACGGCAACTTTTTTTTGATTTTAGTATAACCCAGAGAAGCACTTTCGTATCGGATCTCGCAATATCAACGGCATATTATGTTTTCAATTGCAAAGAGCTGAATTAATATGAAGCTAAGAACACATCATCACGGGCACACCAAACCATGCAAACTTTTAAGTATTCTTCCCGCTTCGCAAAAAGCAGTTTTACAAGAACTGAATAGTCAAAGAAATTTAACGTTCTAAATGAGAATTGTTCAATTTAAATAAAAACATTTTTCTTTTTAAAAAACTGGTAAAAAAAATATAAGAACTCATTTGTAAATGAAATATTTATTCCGTTTAGTGCATAGAGATTTATTGCACTAATAATTCATTTCATTTCCCTTACACGAGTGTTCCCCATTTATTCGAGGTATTATCCCAAACTTTTGTGAAAAAGTAGTATGCTTCTAGAGCTACAAATCTTTTAGTTCGTAAGGCAAGTCGTTTCTTTTGAATAAACAATTTCGACCATTAGAAAAGTTTTTTTTATGTTCATATCTTTTGCTATTTTTAAAAAGCTATCATTTTTTATACCCGGCGTATAACGCGCGCGCACCCTTAAGTTTCGGTCTTATTTTTGTGTTGTTCAAGTTATAAGCCGGATTTTTATTGCTCTACATATTTATATTAATTGTAACTATTTAATAAAAAGTAGCTAAAATAAAATTTTTTCTTTGTTGTTGATCTAAGTAGGAATTGACTTAATTTTTTTTTATATTACTTGTTAGTTTTGAAGACACAGTATAAAAAACTTGTGCCTTTCTACCAACATCCCTAATTATTTGTAAATTAAGATATTTTATTTTATATGAGAAATTAGTGTTTAAATTTATATTTTTTATTCTACCAAATCCTATTACCTTTTTTTTTCCTATTGGGGATGCGTATTGGTATATTTTTTCCGTTGCAGACCTAGTTCATTCCCCAGGAGCTGGTATCCCTTTTTATTTCGGTAATACATAGGCGATTCCAATTGCCACAAGAAATTTTGTCGCTTAGTTTCATCCCCAGATGAAGACACCTGAGTGACGATGCGAAATTGAACTTAGGAATTTAAGGGGGTCTGCCAAATGCACTGACATAGTTAAGGTACTTTTGCACAATTAAATCACATTATTCAGGAGTAAAACTTTTTGTTTGAACGTAAATTACTCATATAATCCGCCTTGAAAGGTAGAAATGTCAGAAATAGTCCTGAAAATTTTAAAGTTACGAAAATACATATATCCTTGCTTCACAGAATTTTCTGACGCGCCATATTTGGCAAGCTTTTATTACAAAATCTGCAGATGGCGCCATGTGTATGCAAACCACGTACAAAATTTTTAAAACGTTACTTTAGAATAAAGTACCTCATAACTTCTTAAATACACATTAATAATACTATATTTTATGAAAAGAATATTTTGCTACACGAATAATGGGGTTTAATCACTTCAGAAACACTAATTCTGCTTTTCAATGAAAAGGGGTGGGGGTTAAAACAAAGTAACCCTAGAACTACGTCAAGAAACCACTCCCATGACATCCTTTGGAAAGGGCAACGGTCAAGTGACCTTGAGATCAGCTGACTGTTAGTCTGCTTAAATTTTAGAATGACCGGTAGAAAGGAATCGTTTGAACAGGACAGCTATGGGGGGAGAGGGGACTCTATTTTTAGCACTGATAGTGGGGTGACTTTGGGGAACAGTGGTCTTCAAACTTTTTCTATACTCACAGAGCTTCAAGAACAGGGGTGGCCAACTTTTCAGGATTTGATAAAAAATAATTACGAGTGCCGTTTTTAACATTTCCACCAAACAAATATAGAAAAGTAAAAAAAAATTACTTATAGGCTTATTATGGAATTTTTACGCAAATAGCACATTTTTTTAATGCAAGAAATTTAAAAATAAAGATGAAGTGCAAATTTAGGTTTTATTGTTAATAAACTTTTACAGGTTCAATTCAGTTAAGTTAGGTACAAAATAAAACGAGTAATTTGAAACATTTAATTTTAAATAATTATTAAACAGTTAGTATTTACTTAATGTGGCTTTTGAATTACTCTTTTTTTTTACCAAGTCATCTATATTAGGATTAACTTTTGCAGATGCTAACAAAATTAGGTTATTATAGGTGCACATCAGCTAGCTGTATGAATAATATTTATATTATGTTCATAGCAGAAAACGTTTATTCACACAAACATATTTTGATCCAAATTTTGAGACTTTTGTCTGAGACAACCCCACTTCAATAAAATTGTAGAAAATTATTTATTATTATGCATTCAATTTCTTTTAATTTTTCAGTATGTCTTTGCGTGCCCCGTTACAACTGCACCGTGCCACGGGTTGGCCACCACTGCCCTAAACTAGAGGTCTTTTTGTGAAGCCCCTAAAACTAGAAAGTATTTTTGTCGAACCCTATTCCACACACACTTTTTTGTAAGGGCAATTAAAAAAAAGTATTGCATCGATTATTAAAAATTTAATCTATTTTTAATATAATTTATTAATTAATAATATTAATCTGTGATCCAGGTTTCACCCACATATTATTATGTTTAGTAACTAGAATATGTACTTGATTTTTTCACACAAACCGTCGAAGTCTAAGCCCATTGAAATTAACTGTAATTGCATTACATATTCTGAGCTTAATTTATTCCTATACTTTGTTTTTGTAGCCACTTATGCCAAGAAATATTTTCACTTGTACACATTGTTCTGAATGGGATTAAAATGTTTAGAGGAATACTGAGTATTTTGTATGAATTTGCAACAAAGATTTAGGAGCTTTTCTTGCTTAAATTTAAAGTTTGGACATCAAATCTGTTGAAAGGTCGATAAGTCGTTACCTCTCCCTTATTGTAGGTGTTTTCCCAACAAATGTCAAAAAGTGCACTTTCCACATTGGAAAACTATTTAGTTTTGCAAGACATTGTACTAACGAGTATACAATTATCTCGTGGAACCGGGAGTGTAAACAATAAAATTTTTACAATCTATTAGGTAATATAAAAAATAAAACACATTTTTAATATCTTTTATTATATTATAATAAAATTTAAAAGGCATGCAAAAATTCATGCTTGATAAAATTTTCAGTTTCTGTAATGACAGGAGAGCTTAAATTTGGGTGGGTTAAGGGCACGCAACCCGCTTTTTCCGTGTAAATAATTTTTGGGCTTGGGGTTTTAAATAACCCTTAAATTTTTTGAAATATTAAATTTAAATAAAAAAAGAAAATTTGGAATAAAAAATTTAATAAGATTAAGTTATTAAAAGAAATTATATTTATAAACATTAAATTTTTTTTATTATTTTTTATCGAATTTTTTTTAAA
>BMAV01026262.1:0-12087 GCA_019973955.1 Trichonephila inaurata madagascariensis | reverse complement strand
AGGGTGCATGAACCGATTAGCTGGAAATACAAGATGGCTTTTATCGTGCTACTATGACGTCACATGAGATTTTGAACTAATTGGCTAAAAACACGTGATTATCATTATCATGTGACTGTGATGTCTCCTGAATTAAGTCCATAGTCTTTGTGTTGCTTTGTAGTACGATGCAAATGAACTCCTACTCATTTAGAAAGGAATCTGTATAAATTTACTTGAATTGGAAATAAATCAGAATAGCAATTCTTTTGTTGGATCATGTTTCCAATCGCTTAATTATTCAATTCAGGGAGTTATTTACAATGAAGGCATCTACCATGCTTGCTCCAAAACGATCACTGGATGCTTATGAGGCAAATAGAAATGGCCTGAATTTTTTGGTTGTATCAAATAAGCAAGGAAAAATTCCAGAGTAATTATTCTTCCTGTTCATTTTTATTTGATTGATCAAAATAAGAATTTTTGTTAACTTTTATTTTGAAGCACTTAATTGATTTCCGTACGTACTTACATGAAGGGTCCGAATCCGGAGTCATCAGAAACAATTTTAGATATTTCGATAGATCATCACAAATTCAGTACATTAAAAAAGTTGAAAAAAATCTTTGTTTTCATTTCATAGTTTATGTGTGTGTGTGTACTGAGAGCTCTAATTCTATTTATAATGTGTTTGTTAAGTTAATGCAATTTGCATTTATATTTAATTTGAATAAAAATTGTACAGATAAAATTTTGTTAACGTCAAACAAAGTACGATTCATATTAATTTGGTCCACTTGATAAAAGTGTAAATATAAGTGGATTAACATTTATTAGCAAGACCACTGTAAGGAAGGCAATAAACTTATTTTTAAGGTATCCGACTACGTTCGGAACCGTGATTTTGCAAAAGCGTATAAATGGATAATATTTATGATATTTAGTGTCACTTAGATTAGAAAATGTATATAAAACTGTTTTAAGAATAGTATTACAATAAAAATTATCTAAGTACAATATTTTGACAATTTTAAGTACAATGACCAATTTTCAAAATATTCTCTTTTTATGAAAAATGCTTCTATTATAATAATATTTTGCCTGTATATAGCTCAGACGTCTGTACATAGGTTCAACGAGAATTTTTGAAATATATAATTTTGAAGTGGTTTTATCCATGTTTTACGACAACAGAGTTGAGAAATTTTAAGAAAAAAACGCTGATAGTTATTTCAAATGGTTGTGACTCTGAAAATAATGTGAATTTTTCAAAAATCATAGTTGAGCCTCTGTGCAGAGGTCTGAGCTATACACAGGCAAAATATTATTATAATAGAAGCATTTTTCACAAAAAGGAGAACATTTTGAATAAAGGTTATTCTATGTTAATTTTTAGCCGAAATATTGTATTTAAATAATTTTTTTTGTCAAAATGTGTCCTTAAAACAAATTTATACATCTATTCTAATCTAAGTTACACTAAATATAATGAAAATTATCCATGTATGCGCCTTTTTATAATCACGTTCTGAACGTAGTCAGGTACCTTAAAGATTTTGCATGACAAGAATAAAATTTTCTTGTTATATAAGTTTAATAAGACTTTTTTTTCATTTTTTATTGAATTACACTCAGGTCAACATGTTTAAGTGTGACTTAAATATTATAAAATGCGATCATAAAAATGAGTTTTAAGTCTTTACCAAATCGTTGATTTTCTTCTTCGAATTTATTAAGAAGTGTTAATGCGATTCATGCTTCTATAAAAGTGGAATGCTAATATTTATTTTACATTGTAATAAAATAAACATTTTTAGTCTAAAATAAAGTTGATGTTAATAAATTTTTTTCAAAAAAAAAAGTTTATAGTACTAGGCTGTCATGGTATTTGAAGTAGTTAGCTTTTTCTCTAAACATGGTTTTGGTATTAAATAACAAAACTGATGCTATGAAACATTTTATTTTGATTTATTACACAGTTACTTATTATCGTTTTCAATAAACACCCCTCCTGTACCTTTAAAACACACCGTGTAAATCCCCCGTTGTTCGAAACAGTCTTTGAAATCTACTTGTGTCAGCTCCTTTGGAATGCGTGCTGCTTTTCCTTTTACAGAGTAAACGGACTCAAATCATGTAGTTTTTAATGCAGATTCGACATATAAAGTGGATGATTTAACACTGGGAAGCTGTACTTGGCTAGAACCACCTTGATAGATAATGCGAAATGAAGCGGCGCATTGAACCCATGACTTGTCCTCATACATTTCGGATACTCTTTCATCCTTATTCTTTCTTAGAATTTTGCAAGGATGTAAAAGTAGTAATATTTATTAATAGTTTGACCTTGAGAAACACAGTAAAGGTACCTAGGCCCATGAATATTAAAAAAAATGATCATCATTGCTTTGAATTTGATTTACCGATTCGAGCAAGACTCTCGATAAAGATGAGCTCTTCCAGAGCATGGATTGACACTTCGTTTCAGGAACATAAATAAAAAAACCACGACTCATCACAAGATTTTATGTTTTATTATTGCCACCTGCACTGACGTTGTCAAATTGAGGCTCATGAAATTCAACGCAGCAAAGGGCTAGATGTACCTCTGTTGTCAACCGTAGCAGGTGACAGTACGATGTGGTTCTATTCCACCCCACTTTTCAGGGAGAACACCCTGGGAGAGGGACAAACCCCTACCAACGTCATAGAGGACCTGCGGCTCGATGGCTATTTAGAGTACCAGTATGCCGCAAATGCACTATACATTTCAAACACCCATGCCTCCTCCGGGATTCGAACTGGGGCCCTCGGCTAGATTTACGTCACTCCACTATACCGGATGGGTGGCACGATTCATCAGTTATTATCTTTTTTAAAAGTTTGGGTCTTTTTTTCATGGGGAGTGAATTCTAACATCGATTGTTCAACTACAAGGGCTTTTGGCGACGGACCTCTTTTTTGACCATGGTAAATAACAAGGACGACACCGAGCGGAACCTCCTCTTCTAACTACCATACCAACGGGCATTTTTCATGGAATTAGAGTTGTTAGTACAAACATTTTTTGCGAGTTTCTTCTGTTTAATTGTGAGAATTTTAGGCACACGCCCTTTGCCTTTCAAAATTGTTATGTAATATTTGCTGTACGGAGTTTTTGTCAATCCCTATAGTCTCAGCAATCGCAGGAATACTTAAATAGTGGTGAGATGGCACGTGATCACCGATTTTGTCCATATTGTCGTCTATTTTTAAAGCGGAAGGATGTCACGGGCATGCATGAATTTCAACATCTTTTCGGCTATTTGGAAAGTCTTTGATCAACTCAAAAGCACGTGCTCACGATAAACCTTCATTTCCATATATTCCTTTCAATACATTAAAAGTTTAAGTACCGGGTTTTCCAAGTTTAGTGTGAAATTTCTCAACAATTCGCTTCTCTATTTTTACATTTATAATTTTTCCGGCGAAACAACAACAAAAAAAAACTTATGCAAACGGCTATACGAATTTGTTTAAAGAAACGTGATGCACTGCATTCGGAAGAGAAGGTTCCACACTAAAAGGATATAAACATGGGTGACAAAATAATACGAACACCTATGAAAGAGGAAAAATTTTTTATTAATAGGGGGGGCCCCCCTTTTGACTGAATTACAGACTGTTTTGACGGGGGATGGAGATAGAGGTCAAGAACAATTTTTAATGGAATATGAAGCCTTTCCCGGGGAGAGCGGCCCCAATGTCGAAATCGTAGATGGGGGGGGGAATGAGCACGGATTTTTATCAAATATCCCCACAAATATTCAATAATTTTTAAAACCCGGTGACTGAGGGGCCAAGAAAGAACCTACGCCCCCCTCATGCTTTTGCAAACCATTTTTTAAGATTTTAGCTCTGTGGAGGAGCGTTGTCGTTTTTGATAAAAGGGGCATTCCCCGGGGAAATAAAGTCGGACAAATGGATGCACCTGACCCCCCAGGTTTCGACATGGTGGGCAGCGAACCTGCCTGCAGAGTAACAAGGGGCCCCAAAGCCACGCCAAGATATCCCCCCCATACCAAAAGGGACCCACCTCCATGCTCCACAGTCGGCATGATGCATTCGGAGCAAATGCCCTTTTGGGCTCCACATAAACTCGTCCGGTGGTCTGAATAGGAAACGTTGATTCATCCGACCAGATGACTTTTGACCGTTTGGGGTCCACGTCCCCTTTGGTTTTACACCATGGGGCGCTGTAAAGCATACGCTGTTACCAAAGGTTTACAATTGCAACTATTCCATACGTTCGAAGCATGCAGCCCTTTGGACGGTTTTGCTGAAATAGGGGTTTCGAAGACACCACCTCAGACGTTATTTGGGATAGCGATTGCTTCCCGGCCACTATGCGGGTTAATACCTTTTTTCCCTCCGGGGCTTTTTTTTTCCGTCCACGTTTTGCTTGCCAGACGCCCATTCCCGCACTTTTGTATGCTGTCAAAAAGGGAGATACAGTACTTCTTGCACGCCCCAAATAATTTTGTTCCCTCAGGAACCAGCGCACCTCATTCCCAAAAATCATACCTTTTTTGAACTCTGACAGGTCCGTATTATTGCGTTTTTTAGAAATTTCAATAGACGCGTGCAACACCTATTGCAGCTGTTGAGCGACTGATACATTACCTTTTTGAACCCGTGGCGGCGGACTGCAAAAAATGACATGCGCGCTGTGCGTCTTTGAAATGGGCCTCCATTTTCGCGGTGTTCGTATTTTTTGTCCCCCATCTGTGGTTTTTTGGGTTCCCTTACTTAACTCTTCTGTAGTAATGTCAGTCTTGTTATTTAATAGGCACGCCACGTATCATACAAATTGTCCTTATAAGAATATTGAATAGTCTTAGGAATTTTTTTATTTTACGTTAGATTTATGTAATATAACCCTCTTTTTAAGTCAATATTAAAATACCAAATAAATTTTAAATTTAAAATAAACACACAATAAACAAAGAAAATTTACTTTATCTGCAAAAACATACAATGAACATGAAATATTTTTAAAAACTTAATTTTGATTTCTAAATTTCAAAGAAAGCTTGCGTGAGTGAGTGAATATCAACGTCGCACTATTCAGCTACACGAGAGCTTTCAAAGACAGCTCCAATATACAATCGCTTAAAAATGTGACTAGATATATCTGTTAAAAATATCTGCTAGCAATTATCCATGTAATGAGAAACGTTTAATTTTTTCATATCAGGTTTTAAAAATCTTCTAATTTTGAAAAATATTTGCTTTGTAATAATATAATTCTAATTTGTATATATATAATTCTAAATAGTAAAATTCAGAATGCAGAAAGAGACAATTTGCACTAAATATAATTTTCATTAGGAAAAAATTAACTCAGACAATTACGAATAAATGAATATAAGACCCAAAATAAATTTAAATGCAAAAAAAATTTAGATTGAAAAAATAGATTCTTATTAAAATTAAATTATATTACTACCAATTAATCCTTTTTGCTTTTTATGTTCATATTTTTACAAAATTAATAAATGTATCTCATTAATTAATTATTCTTTATGGACTAAAATATATTCCCAGTTTTAATTATATTCATTATCTTAGAAGAAAATTAAACCACATAATAACTCAATTTATATGCACAATTTATTTTCTTTGTGTTTTACTGTTTACATGTGAATACCTACTAAATTGTCTTGAGAGTCTTTATTGATTTTGGTTTATTTGTGAATAAATGTATAATTTATGGAGCATTTATTACATCTTTGTGCCTAATTTGTTCTTAAGGTCATGTTTCCATGATGTTGTAACGAAAAAAAACCCCGCCATTTCATGAATTGTGTTTATAATAAACTTTAGGTACTCAACTTTCCATATAATATGTCTAAATGTTTCCACTGTTTGTTTTGTTCATAAATATGCTTGTATTTTGACATTTATATGCTTGGAATATTAAGAAAATACCTTTCATAGAAATAAGCAATCGAAATTCAATTTAGGTTAATTTATTAAGAAATGTACTATAATTAGGTCTATTAATGTACAGTAAAATGATTATTGTTTCCTTTGCTCCCTTTTTTGTTGAGAAGATCTTATTGTTTCTCAAAAATTTTTAACAAGCTTTCCAGTTTCGGTGATCAGAATTTAATTTCTGCATATCTTCGCAACTGGATTGACAACACAGCCATTTTATTTTGAAAAGACGCTGGGTTTTATCTGCTAATGTGGAATCTCACCCATTATGCCCGTTGGACTATGATCTGAAAATTGAGGGATTTAACTTTCATGAAGGACTCTTGACTAGAGTTGCAAAATACTCTATGATCGTGGATATCACCAGACAGTTGTCTTTTGAAACAACTCACTGTATCCTCTATGGCAGCAATGATGAACGGGGAATTTCTAGAAGTAAAGTAAACATTCATTTAGTGGTACCCGACATACAGTTAATTCTTTCCCCCAACCCTTTGCTCGTATCTTGAATTACTGTTTTCCAAGCAAATTTTCCATACAAAACAATTGAACCACCATTAATCCGTTTCAACCCCCAAAATGTCACCCCAGTTTTTTTTGTTACGTGGTTTTGAATAATAAAAACGTATTTATAAATATCAAATTTTTTGGACAAAAAAAAAAAAGAAATGTAAAGAAATAAATTAGATATCCTCATGGTCTTCGCCTTTTCGTACATTTTTCGCTTTCACCTGTGGCCGTTTGAAAACACATGCCCAAGGGTTTTTTTGTTTTTCCTCCCTCTCGAATTTTCCCGGAAATGGTTAGGCAAGTGTCTTTTGGTTTAGAATCACGACCTGTTGCAATTTTTTCGGGTGCAAACTGATCGTGATGGCGCATGCGTTTACTACCGAACCGAACCGAACCGGACTCGTATCCGAATTTCGCTCGTAACAAAAAGCAAAAATCACTTTGCTCGTCGGTCGTATCTCGAAAACTCGTATGTTGGGCACCGTATGTCGAGGTACCACTGTACTCCGGTGCCGTTAAATTTAGATTAAAAACCGAACTTTTGCCAGTTTTAGGCTTATTCATTTTTTTCAGAAGGGGGTTTTTTGTGCGCATTTGAAATCAAAAATCAAAATCAAGACGTTTGGGCTTTTTACTGACAATCATGCTTCAACACTGGGTCTATCCAATTTGGCCTTTTTTGGGAAAACCCGACTAGCATTAACCCCAAAACTTTTTGATCGGTTACTTCTAGTCAAGATTAAATTTTTTAGTGGGTTCCCTCTCACGAGGGAATTGATGGTAATAAGAATTCCAATTTCTTGGCCAGGGCAGCGGTTAAGGAGGGGTGATCCCTACTTAATCGAATTAGCCTCCCTTAAGAAGATAGAACTAAATCAACTTGGATGATCTTTTGCAAGTGCTTGGTACTTCTGAAAATGTCCAAGAGGTTCATTCAAGATTATGCAAAGAAAATATCAGACTGCCTTCTCGCTCTTTATGAGCAGACATATAAAATACTCACTTTTCGTCAGGTCAGATGTTGAAAAAGCTGGACATCTTATAAATGGAGTGGTATCCTTTTTATTAACACGTTTTTATAAGTTTCACTTGCATGTAATGGAATCTTAAAACTCGTTTTTTAACCATTTTAAAAGGTCTGATTAACTCAAAATTCGGCACATTTGTCAAGGACCGATGGCAATACAATAATTTAATAATTTTATTTCATTGTCCTGATTAGGATCCTCGGGAATAAATATTTTCATATTTGGCGACTAATTCATTATACCGTTTCCAGATTTTGCGACTAATTCATTATACCGTTTCCAGATTTGGCGACTAATTTACTATACCATTTCCAGATTTGGCAACTAATTCCAGTTCCCATATCCAGATTTGGAGAATAAAAGATTAAGTTACAGCCCCATAAAAGCGAAAGCGCTTACGTCAGCAATTTCTTACCATAATATAAACACTTCTCTAGTTTTTCTGAAAATAGAAATAAAAAAATAAAAAAAAAAGCCCTGACTATGAGAAAAAGAAAATTACGTTTTAACCCAGCGTTTCTCAAACTGTGGAGCGCGCCCACCTTTGGGAGGACCATGAGAACCCTAAGAGGGGTTCTCGAGCATACCGAAAACTCCAAAATAAAAGATTTAAAATATTATTAATTTATCCAAAGGAAGCGAAACAAAATAAATTATGACATGATAAAAAAAATAATAAAATACATATTAACACTGATATAAGATACTTATAAATGTATCAGTACCGTAAAAAGTTTTTAGAAATCGATTTATTAATACGAAATTAAACGCAAGTTTAGTTATTACTAGACACTTCCATGGGCTGGTCATATACAAAATAAATTACATATATCGATAATGTGTGCAGTTTATAATATTAAACCCGCATTGTAGCTTTAGCGTCGAAGTACATTATTAATTCATTCAATACTTTGTTGTTGTATGAGGGGGGTGGGGGGACGCGATGAAAGTTATGACTCAAAATTGGGTCGCAAATATGAAAAGTGTGAGAAGCACTGTTCTCACCACTAAACTCATAATAAAAGTCTGTTTTCTAAATTTTCTTGTCGGATCCGTAGAATGAATTGATTCAGAGGTCTCTCAATGGATGAAATAATTTCTCACAAACTCTTCAATTAAAAAAAAGTGTGCTTTTGTGTCTAATACTGATGCAAGTTTTAGAGAGAATACTGAGCTCTTTTCAGTGAAAAATATCATTAACTTAACACCTACTTTCAAATGAAATATTTAAAACTTAGCTCTTCCAGATTTCCTTCAGTTGGCTGATCCTACATTCGGCAAATCAGGCCGTATCTACACACTGATAAGATGCAAGCAAATGGGTATTCAAGATACTAAAAAATGACACATTTCAAATTAATTTATCAATGAATACATAATAGTTTAAAAAACAAAAAAAAATGCATGCTCTTATTGCAGATCAAATTAAAAAATAAAAAATAATTATAGTTTAAAAAAACAAATATAAACACGCAAAAAAAATAATTCTTTATATATAAGAATAAAATGATTAACGAGAAAATTAATGTCATGGTGGTAAAATCGTGGAGTGCTTTATACTACATTTTTTACACTAACTCAGCATTTCGGAATAGAACTAATAAGAAATTATAACAATTGATATAGAACATCCCAAGCCTTTACAATAATGACATTAATTTTCTCATTAATCATTTTATTCTTATATATTCAGAATTGTTATTATTTTTTTACTTTTCAGTTCAATTTAACATAAACTGCTGTTTGTAAAAAATGCAACACCTTGAAGGAATCATCAGAATTAAATGAAATTTAATGCACAAACGACTTGTACTACAAATAAATAATGAAATTTTCAAAGCAAAAAACAATATTAAATGTCTGAAATCAGTAATTGGTGTAGCCACCACGCGCTGTAAAAGGTTCTGCTATACGACGTGGCATGGAATCAAAAAGATTTTGAATGTCTGCTTGTGGGAGAGAATTCCATATTGCTTGTATGCGCAGCAAAAGTTCGTCTTTTGAAGCTGCAGGACGCGGATCACAAGCGAGACAGCGACCAACCAAATCCCTCACGTGCTCAATAAGCGACATATCCGGTGATTAAGCAGGCCAAGGAAGAAGTTGCATATGTTGGGCTGAACAGAAGCCTGGATCAGTCTTTGCAACATGTGGATGTACATTATCCTGCTGAAAAATAGCTCCAGGTATACTTTGAAAAGGGAATGACTTCGGGCTTTAGAACTTCATGGATGTACCCATTGCTATTGAGATTACCCTCAATTTGTAACAAATTGGATCGTCAATGATACGAAATCGGATTCCCAAATCATAACTGCGGGTTTTAGGCCCATATGTTGCTCAATAATGCACTTTGGAAGGCAGCGTTCACTGGCATAGCGTCTAACAAGAATGCGTTAATCATGATCCCACAAATTGAAGCGTGATACATCTGAAAAGACTACTTGGTGTCAATCATTTTGCCATGATCTTCTCTACCCCCGGTTTAGCCCCTAAGGTTTGCCATCGGGGGATTTTGTATAAAGGCCCCCTTTGCACGTAATCCAGGGTGCGCTGGCGTCGACAATTGGGCCGATATTATTTCATCTGAAGGGAGATCAAGTGCCGCCCCAACGCCCTGCGGGGAAATTCGATCATCCCCGCTGAAACACTTCCCCGCCTGCCAGTTTTTTTTTTTGTTCGATGTTCGTTGATCACCTGATTCCAAACTGGCATCACTGTGTACTTGTTTCGCTGCCGACGAGCTCCTATTATAGGAAATTCCTCCTTTTTGAAGGACGATAATCGTCCTCAGTTCAAATTCCGTGTTGGAATTTCGCCTTATATCGTCATGGAGGCATACTTAAATCTCACTAAACGTTCGCCACTAACAAATAATCTTAACTATTTTCAACGTCCCGCTACAAACCTTCTATTTATAAGTTTTCAGCATCAGTTTGGGGGGGGCATGCCCCGCATACGCGATGGCTCCGAAACTTTACTATTTTATGTAACATCATATAATTGATATTTGCTGCAAAGTTTGATTAACTCTGATGATTCCCTCACGGTGTTGCATTTATTACAAACAACAGTGTAAAAACGTGCCTTTTAATTTTTTTTTAATGTAATTTATTACGGATGAGTGTCGTTTCAGTTCACAAGCGATACTCAACACGAGTGATTGGAAGATAGATCAAACAAAAAAACACGCCAACCAGTAACATAAAGAATAGAAATGTTAGGGTAACCTGTGGTTGTCGCCTGGGGAGGCATTTTTTCTGAAGGGGGGACGGGAGCTCCAGGTTTTCGATAGAGGTTATGTAACCTGAGATCGCTATTGAAAGGAAGTGATCCTTCCTCATGTGAGTTTTATTAGACCAGACTTCGTTTTTATGAATGGAAATGCATGATTACACTAGACTGTTGATGTTCAAAAGTTACTTGAAATTGGAAATAAAGGGATAGGCCATCATTCTCCCCAGAATAAATCCCATAGAACATTTGTGGGGTTATTCTGGGAGACGCCCTGGGGCACGATTACATCCTCCGGTGAACATCTAACAACCGAAACAGATGATTATTGAGGAATTGCACTCAAGAATTTCGGACAACCTGGTGCTGAATATGGAGAAACGATGCTAAGCAAGCATTGTCGTTAGAGAAGGGCATATCCCATACTGAGAAGCATCTGTTTGTAGTTCTTCTTGACAGACCAACCTGTTTAACCATTCTACGAGTTCAATAAGACATTTTTATTTGTTTGTTTCTGTACTATAGGCATTGGATACATTTTTGCGCAATTGTGCTTTCGTAAAAGTTTAAGTACAAAATGCTGTCGCTTATTTCTAATTTCTTGTCTGTTAGATGATATCTAGTGGAATAATTCCCTCCCTCCCCCAAAAAAACACCTGTTTCTTAGGTTTTGCACAACATTGCGCATTTTAATTTTGTCTATTATATATAAGACATTAAATTTATCATGTGGGATTTTTTTTAAAAAAATCTTTCACTTATACAAATTTATAACATTCACTATTTATTGAATTTTGAAATACATAAGTCTAAGCAGGCATAATAAAAAAAAAATTTCTGTAGTCTTTTATTCAGTTTTTAATGTTTGTAGTGATTAGTAACAACAATGTACTGAAATAGGTCGCACAGACATTGCAGTTTCGTAATTCAATTAAGACACATGGAATTTTTAAATAAATGTTTATTTCTTTTCAACTAAAGTTTCGCGCGCGCGCGAGAATGCTTATACTCGTGGAGTGATTAACTTAATGGAACCCTAACAAAACTGAAATATTATTTTTTTTCAGCATTTTTATTTTTGAAGATCGCTTACTATCTTCCGATACGTTTACTCAGGACCATTTCTCTAAGTCAATCTTCCTGTGAGATTTCTAGCATCATAACTTCCACTTATTGCTTTACTAAAACCTAACGGCGCTTCGTCATATGCTCGTATAATCTCGTCTCTATCCTTACCTCAGATTGGTTCATTTATGCGGGTGTTTGCATGTATCACGTTACAAAATGTCCTCAAATCAAAGTCCATCAAAAAAAAAAATTCAAAGGATTGTTAATGGGAAAACACGCGTAAGAAAGT
>BMAV01026261.1:0-31198 GCA_019973955.1 Trichonephila inaurata madagascariensis | reverse complement strand
TGGAAACTTCGTTAAAAGTTTCGTATTTTTAAAGTCTTTCTCCGTGATTTTCAATATCATAAACTCTTTTGCATGGGAAAAGCGCAACACAGAAATATAAATACATTACTTACACAACTTCCTAAATGAGAAACAAACACAAAGAGGGTCATAACTAACTGTACCAATACTTAGAAGGTCAAATAGATTATCCAAAAACATTACGCTATAATGTGCAATATTTCAAAAATAAACACAGTGATAATTTTTTGTTTTTAAAATTTTTTTCTATTCTGGGTCTGGGATTTTTTTTTTCTCTGGAAAGAGTAGAAAAAATCACTTATCATGAGATTACAACAAATAAAATAAAAGTTTTTTATTTGGTTTTGGATCAAAAGATAGCTAATTAGGTATTGAAGAAGTTTTTATTTTTGAGATGACTTATATCCTTTAAAAATTATATCAGGTAAAGTGCATTTCTTACTATGTCAAAGGTATTTTGTTTTAATTCATTCCAGTAAATTAATTATTTTTTTAAATCTTTTATTTTCGATATGTTCGCGCCCCCCTCGTAAGGGTATCGCGCCCAGGGGCCCCTGGTGAAAACACTGATCTAATATGTTAGAGGTTTAAGTTTAAGGTGTTAACCCTCAAACGGTCTGCACGTAAAATTCCGCATTCCAGAGATGTTTTTTCTGCCTTCAAGCAAGTTTCCCCAAAAAGCGGCCGAGCCGCATTCTTAAAATACGCTCAACCGCTTTGAAAACCCTCGAAACAAAAATATGTGTGGTGCATTTTTGAAGCATCTCCAGAATGGCAAGACATAAAGTGCAGACCACTTAGAGGGTTAATAAAGTCATATTAAGATCATGGCAGCTCTTCTAGTTCTTCATTCATTCCTACACCTCTAACTCATGATGATAATCAAGGAGAAGGGCACCCGAGGGGGACGCCCTTACAGCGTGAACAACAAGGTACCATCGCACCCGCAGGGAGTGGGTAACAGTACATGTGAACTGGAAGAGAAGTTATTGGTGCAATATTCCTTTCGCTGACGAGTCCCATTTTTTCTGTTCATCCTGATAAAAGGCGTATATTCATCTGGAGGGAACGTGTCACAAGGAACAATCTGTGTTCGCGCTCGGAAGTATCAAATTGGGAGTGAGGGTCTATGCTAGTATCTCAATTGATGGATGCACCTTTCTCCACATCGTTTGAATTGGAGTTTCGGAGTTCTGACAGGTAGCCCCGATGTAGGGATGAGATTCTCAGACCTATTGTAGTTCTTTACGCTGCAGAAATTAAAGATGACGTCATGTAAATGGACAACAGTTGCAGACCACATCATGCTAATTTGTTCAATGATTTTCTTTTCCGAGAAGGAATTTCACGAATGGAATATTCATCGTGTTCTACGAACATGAACCCAGTAGAGCCTGTTTGCGACATTCTAGGCAGATGAGTTGCTGACCACCTACTTCAACTGTATACTCTCTTAGAACCGGAAAGAATTCTTCTGTTGTTATTTTATCTCCTTGTCTAGCTCCTGCTGAATGAGATCCTTGGTTTATTCACCCCAAAAGTCACACACAACAAAAAAAAAGTAATTCGTTGTGGGGCAATCCAGGACAAGCATTTTGGTAGGAGAAGCCTGCTCGATGTCACATTTTGGACAAATAGGATGGGTTTTACGGCCACCCTGGAAAGCAAGACTTCTTAAAAGTCCACTAAGAAATCTGGAGACTGCCGCCTGGGTGTATCTGTTTCAATTCATAGCAAGGGATCTTCCAGGGGAATCAGCTCGATACCAAGTAGGAACCGGAGGGACGCGGCAGGTTTTTTATCAATATGTTTTCTGACAGAGAACAGCTCAAGATAAGTCAGGCAATTAGATGTAGCCAGAGCCTCTCTAGCCCCCTCCTTCACCATGGCACATACGCCTCCTCATTACCCCATACATCTACATGCGAAGGGATCCACTGAAAGTGTGCATATCACAAGATGATGAGACTTGTTTTAATTTATTAAGAAGTTTCAATTTTATCACCAATGCTACTCCAGTTTGACAAATGTTGGATGGCACTTCGACTATCAGACAGAATCCAGATGTTCTTAGAGTCTAAGGACGACAGAATATAACTTAGTCCCTCATCGATAGCGAAAAGTTCACTTTTAAAAACTGATCTAAAGTGATATTCTTCTGGAGGAGTGGGATAGATTACCCAGTTCTTCATTAACATACTCACTTATTCCATGCATCAAAGGTGTTCAAGGTTTCTGGCCATCCAGCGAAACCATACTCGCTACTAAAATGGATTTTCTTTCATGGAAACACCTTTATTTGTTTTTTTTTTCATAGGCACAAATTGTTTTTTCGTTTTGTATCCAAAAGCTCAATGAAATGCAATTTTTCTGCCAAACATGTGTCAATTTTTTCCCCTGGCTAACCATGACTTCGATCATGGGTTTATCAAATAATTCGCCTTTTAATTTTTCCCCTTTTTCCGGGAATTGCAAGGGGAAAAAACGCATATTTCCCACCGTGGCCATTAACCCAAAATTAAAAATGGGGTTGAACTAGATGTCTTTTTTCCAGGTGAAAAAACGTCTCCCTGGGAACTAAATCCGGATTGCGGGGTCATTGTGGGGTTAATATTGGAAAATAAATCTGGGGGAAATTTCAAACCCCGGAAAAAATAAAAAGAAAAATTTTTCTTTTTATTTATTTTTTTTTTAAAATTTTTAGTATATTTTTTTTAGTACTCACTATTGTATTTCGGGTTTTCCCAATTAAACGTTTTAAAATAATAATAAAAAAAAAAACACTATTTAAACAATATGAAATTAAAGTTTTAAAATCCTTAATTTTCCTTGGAAATATACACAGCCCCTTGCCCCTGTATAACGACTGTTATACTGCTACCGGGTTATGTCGGTGTTTGCGAACGCAGGGAATTTCCCCCATAAAAAATGTCAAAGGGCCCACAGCACACTGGGGTTACCGGGATCATAACATGTCGGTGCCCCCAAACCCCTGGGTTTTTCCCCAAACCCAAAAGTCCCCGCGGCTGGGGTTTTTTCACTTCAACAAGATGCTTTTTTTTTAAAAACGGCACCTAAAAATTTTTTGGGAATTTTTTTTTTTGAAAAATTATTTCAAAAAAAGTTTTTTGAACATTTTATTTTTGAAAATAAAAATTTTATAAAAATTTTAAAATGAGCAAAAGGTCAAATGTGGGGGTTTTTCAGGGGGGAACAGGGTGACTACATTTATAAAAATGACCGTGTGAGGGTTTGGGGGTAAGATGGAAATAACATTTTCGTTTTAAAATTTTACAATTTTATTAAAGCACGTATTTTGTTTTAATCAAAACATAAATTTATTACTCCTAATAAAATACAAAATATATATTTTCCTTTAAAAAGGGGCCCCCAAGACTAAATTGATGACAGGATTACAGATTTCTTGGTTGGCGGTTTTAAAAATTTGCCTCGTTCTTTTCTGTAAAAAAGGTTTTTTGGATTCTTGTAAAAAACGGTCTCCGGGTCTCTTGGCGTCAAAATCATAAGTTTAAAAAGAAAAAATTTGTTAAAGGCAGTTTTTACAAAATATATGATTTATTTTTTTTAAAATTTTGGGGACACTCACAAAATATCTTTTTTGATTGATTGCACATAATTTATTGAACTGATGGGGTGAATACCCTGAAATAAAAAATAAATTTCTATTTTAAAATTTTTTTGACTGATAAAAAGGGGATACAGGTAAAAAGCTTTTTCCCTTGGGTGAATATTTTTAAGAGAATTTTTCCCAAAAATTTTTTAAAACTTTAAATTAGGAAAAATTTTTTTTAAAATTTTCTGACTTAAAAAATTTATTATTGATTTTTTCATTTTTTTAAAGGGTTTTTGATACATGATACACACAAGAAAGATAGCATTCCCAATTTACCTTTTTCCAAAAGGGGGGAAGAGGGCTGATCGCATATATCATGTTTTGAACACCTTTGAATACCAAGAATTTTTTTTTTATCCCGGGTTTTTTTTCCATCTATAAAATTTTTCCATGACGATATTTAATTTTTATATATCGGGATAGTGGAAAAAGGTTTTCCCAAAAAATGTTAATTTTTTACTGGGGAAAACCCCCAAAGGGGTTTTCCCCATATGATTTCAAATTTATGTTTTATACTAAAAAATTTCTCTCTCTCTATATAAAAAGGTTTTCGTGACCCCTGAAATTTTTAATATTTAAAAAGGAATAGTAAATATGAATAGAAAAGGGTTTTTTTATGTAATTTAAAAGAACCCAAAAACCATTTACCTAGGGGTCCCTCCCTATACTTTCCAGCGTTTTTTCGAAACATCATCTTACTTCATAGATCATGATGTTTTTGATTTTCCAAAAATTTCCCAAAATTATTTGTTTGATTGAAAAAAGTTTACAAACTTGGCTGTATTTAATATTTCCCCAAATTTTAAATTTAAACACCATTAAGTGGGGATCATTGCTTATAAAAATTAACATTTTGGGGTTAGGCTGTATCGTCACGCGGGGTAATAAAACACGTTCCGGAACCGTGATTTTAAAAACGTCTAAATGGATATTTTGTTAAATTTTTTCATTTGATTTAAAAGTAAATAAAATTGTTTTAAAAATAGTATAAAACCGGGTGGGCCCGCCATCCGCCTACCCAATTTTTGATTTTGGTTTTAACTTGGGAATAGAGGGGGATGTTCAATCTCGGGAAAAAGGCAAAGATGTATTTTTCCCGGGGAAGGGGGGGAAGTGAAAAAGGATTCCCCTCTCGTAAACGGGGCCCAAAATTTCTGTTTTTTTGCGGAAACATCGTTTGGAATAAAAAATTTTTTTCTTCTGTGGTAAATTTTCGTTTTGGGCAAAATTTGTCTTTTGTACATCCCCAGGACACCCACGCCAAAAACAAAAGTATTTGGGATTTACTGGTTACCGCGGGGTTATGTCATCTCGACAATGAAGGGGGCCGGTTATACTTATATTCCCCAAAAAAACTCCCGGTTTTTTCAAAAAATTTCTCTCTTTTTTTTGACAAAACTTTTTCCCATTTCCGATTTATACTTCTATATTAAAAAAATATATATATATATATATATATATAAAAGTAAAAAGGGACTCTTGAGGTTAAATTTTGGTTTTTTTTTAATAATCCTGCTTAAGGGCCCCTTCCCTCGTTTAATTATTGGCCCTCTTGAGGTTTTTTAGAGGTTTTCCGGGGCAGGGGCTTCGGGGGCTCATTAAATATGGTTTAAAATTTTCCCCGACAAATAGCTCAAACCATTTTTTTAATTATCTTTTTGTAACAAAACGTCTAAAAAAAAATGCAATATTGAAAGTTGAAAAACTTTAAACTGTCTTTGGGGGGGAAAATCGATTTATAACGGTTTGTGACGTCTTAAAAACCCCTTAAAAAATTGGCTTGAACTTAATAGAAATTTTAAAGTTTTTTAAAAATACCTAACGATGGTTGTTCTTTTTTGGAGTTTGGGAAAATTTTTTTTATATATCAGATTATTTATTAATGTAAAACCCCAAAGACGGCTTTCCTTTTTTATACAGTTTTTTATGTTACAACTTACCCGAAATTTAAATTTTTCAAAAATATCTTCAAAATGTTGTTTTAAATCCCGGGGCAAAAAAATACACCAAATCCTTTGGGCCCTTTTTTATATAATTTTCTCAAAAAGGGCCCGGGTTCCCAATGCCCCGGGGAAAAGCCCCAGCGGGCAGAAGGGGGGAAACAGGGGAGGGGAGCAGGGGACATAATGGAATGAATGTTTTGGGTTTCCCCAATAGACTCTTACAAAAAAGGGAAAACCCCCGGTCCCCGGGTTTCTACCCACGAAAAAAAGATCGCCGGGTTTGTTAAAATTTCCCCTTTTTTTGAGTTCTTTTTTGGTGGATAAATTTTATGTCGGAGGGTCGGCATTCCATTTCCTTTCCGGAAAAAACGTCGCTGTACCGCGTACTGGGGGTTTAAAATTTTGTTAACCAAAGGACTTTCCCCCAACTTTTACTGTCACGTGCACATTTTACTAAATGAAGTCAGGGGTAAAATTTACTCTGGGAAATTTGGGGAATAAAATTTCGTGTGCGGGCCCATCGGACTAGACCAAAAACTCCGGGTTTTTCCCGATCCTGGATGGGCAGTTTTTAAATTCCCGATGGATAGTTTTAAAAAATAAGCCATTTTCTTTTTTTATATTTTTAATCCCCAAAACCCTGTTTTTATCAGATTTTATGCTAATGAAAAAAACAATATGCGATCTGACTTTCCTTTTAAAAAAGTTGTTTATGTTACAACGACGACAATTAATTTACGCTACCTTCAAAGTAATCCCGTAAATCACACGATCAACATTATTGTAAAACCGTGTTTCTTAATAATTTATTCGCATTAAATAAATTTACTTAGAATAAGCAACAGCTGAGCAAAAATACGCTTATTTCCAAATCCCTGTAGTATACCTGCTGTCTTAACATTTCACTCTCGCCACATTGAAGCCTAAGCAATTTCGTGTAAGCGCTGTATTGATTCCAAAGAGTAATTGAATAAGTGAAGGCATCAATGTAAACCTTCATTACGTCGGTGTCATTCGTCCCTCTTAGATATTGTGTCGAACAATGTAGCCTATGAATATTATACATATATTTTACTTTAATGCAATTAAAGTAGCAAGGGTACGGGATTCTTCCCGTTTAAATTCGCGAGAGAATGTTCAAAGGTTTCAATCTCCTCACTAATTCAGGATATTTTAACATTAGAACATTTAGAATTTCGATTATCCTTAAACATCCACCGATGTCATTTCGACATCGCAATATAAAATATATAAAACAATTGTTTCAACTAAATTATTGCTAGAATACTGTTCAGTAGGGTTTAGTTTTAAGACTTGTTAAAATTATTTCATGTAATTGTCATATATTAGGACCCTTTATATCATTAAAAACTGATGCTGACATTATGTTTCTCAAAACTTGTTGGACCACTGCTTTTTCGAAAATCTGCCAGGAACATTACTACTATGCAGTATCCATTCTGTGACCTCCCTATCTACATATATATCAGGATTTACTAGAATATTATCAATTATATTTGACTTTCTTCAGATTTTTTTTCAGGCACTTTCACTCAATCTTACGTCTCCATCGGAGTCTAAATTAGAGCAAGACAGCTGACCACCATTCGATTCATTCTTAGAAAGCTCTCACAACTAATTAGTAATTTCATTAGGGCTTAGACCTTATCTAAAGGCTGTATCACACGTACACGTTTCAAGCAATTTTTTTCGTTAAATTCGTACTTTTACTCAGTTGCCATAGCAACCGCCTTAGAAAAATTTTTTTGCTAGCGAGCTCAAAAAGTTGTTTCCAAATAAAATTGCTTGAAATTCCAGCCAATGGGTTCTTCGGCGCCCTACGTCATAAACAAGATGGTGGCTCGGTTTCGTCTAACATTTCCCAGATATCCGTATAATATTTTAATGGTGTATAATATTTTAACGCGGCGTATAATTTTTTTAAATAGAATGGTGCTTATTTTAAGTTTACACCCATCAACACAATTGGCAAGCGAAATGAAATAATTTTGGATGTTCATTTTCCGAAGCGAAAAAATCGGCGAGTAATTTTTTCAATGTGGAGATAGAGCGCGGCTGACGTCAGAGCGTGTCGTTTGTTTACGGCAACCCTTCCCCCTCAAATTCGGACAAAATTGACGAAAAAATTGCATGAAAAATATACGTGTGATACGGCCTTAAGAGTCATGGTTTCAGGGTGTCTGCTCTTCACTAAGTTCGAAAATCGAATGTAATTTTTTTATGAGCAGATAAGCAAATAATATGTAACGAAACACTAAGACACAACAGTTTTAGTATAATTGATTCATTTCTATAATGTGAATCCAATAACATTGCATTGAAGGTCAAATAAATGTGCGATAGGACTTTGGAAAGTTTGTTTTCCTAATAGTATATACTTAGCAAATTATATTTTGTTGAACGACAATGATAAATTGCCTTTGTGTCCAAGTGACACCAGTGGACGTTCTAGATTTATTTAGTTATAGAATCTCTCCTAATTAACCTAGAACCACAAAACTTTTTTCTGTATAATCACCAGAGAAAATTATTAAAAGTCCCTAAAAAGTTTCAAATTACCTTCAAAAATGCGGGAAGGAGATTAAAGTAAACAGGCTCCGATGTCCAGTGAACACGGATGGACGTTCTAGTGTTAAGGTGGAATGGCTGTGAGAAATTCGGTAGCCATTGACAAATGATCTTATTCGAATTTATATTTAACACCTTAATGTGTGTGTGAATTATAGCAATATATTAATTAAATAAATTAACTTGAAAAAATATATTGATTTTGCATCATATTGTTTGAAAAGAATGAATTCTCTCTGAAGGAATTTAAAACCCTTTATCTACCGACGGTACTTATAAGTACCACTCACTTTAAAATTACATACAATAACCATTTTTACGAATATTCTGACGATACTTAGCAGGAATATTCTTTGAAATCTACTCTTCCAAGTTATATGACAACACGGCTTCTATGATGAGTATTTTAGCGGCGAGGGTGAATAGTTTTATACCAGATATTGCGTTCTTAGCTGACGGCGTTTTTAGCGGATTGCGAAGATTATCATTTGTGTCCCGAAAAAATAGTTAATGTCAAAAGGTAAGACTCTTAGTTTTTTTTTTGTACGTTAATGGAGACTTTAGAAAACGATTTAACTGTTTATTTTAAGTGAACAATGTGTGACGGCTCACGCGTCCTTTCTGTAACATAACCTCTGGGTTCTTTGACGGCCAAGATTAATGGCAAGTTTTTCCAAACCAAACCAAGGGGAAATGAAAGTATAGATGAAAATAAGATAGCCTTTAAAAGGACAGAAGTTTTAGTAAGCGGGATGGCAATTTAGAGAAAGTTCTGTTAGGAAAAGCGGATATCTATTGCACGCGAGCCCAACAGCCTATATCTGAAGGTGATTGAACCGTTGAGGAAACTTAAGGTAGGACAGATTATTTGAAATCAGTATTCGTAATATTATTAGGATTGAGAGTAGGCGGATAATATAATTATTTAGATAAGTGATCCAAATTACGCGATCGGATTTAGTTACGGCTACGTGTTTTGGTTTATTCTTTATTCTCACTTAATATAAGTTGTTCAATATATAAGAAATTTAAGTTAAACTCTTAATAAAGTCATATTAAAATTCAAATGTTATTCATTTCGAGAACCCCACACCTCTAATTCCCCGCTGACCAAAAAGATATGGTCGACAAAGATCGACCATATCACAAATGTATATAATTAATTTTACAGTTGAATATCTTTAATTAATTAATTAGCTCTATCGGATTAAATTTCCCAAAGTTGAGTATTTTGTTTATGTATGTCCCTTAATTTTCAATGCAGTGATCCAAAAAAAATATTACATGAAAAAAACTGCAGTAAATCATAATGCGGTAGATAAAGGGTTAAAAATGCATTTATTTATGTTTGTGTAAAATACTGCAAAAATAATGTATTAGGTTGGTGTGTAAGAAAGGTCGGAGTTTTAAGTTAATATATAAAACTGCATATCTCCTTTTCAAAATGTTTTTTTAATCTTGTTTAACCCAATACGTTTTTCCCCGAAAATTTAATGAAAAATGCAAAAAATTTTTGAATTTTGGATGTAAATTTTGATGTGTTTTCAGACTGTGTTCTTTTCATATTAATTTTGAAGACCTGGAGGTCGGGGGGGGTTCGAGGAAAAAAACAGAATGGGTGATCTTAAAATAACTTTTTATTTCCTTAGATTTTGGGCCCCCTCCTTGGGGACCCCCTCTCTCCCTTTAAGCCCTTTGTCTGGGGGAAGAAAGGAAAAACCCACTAAAAATCGGGCCAATAAAATCAAATTTTTATGATCTTAGTTGATTTTATATATACAAAAAAAATTAGTGAAGGATATTGATCAGAGTGGTGGGGTAAACGTATTACGATAATTAGCCCCTTTAAAACCGAATCTATATTTTTATATATTAATTCCTAACTTAATGGTATCCGCACGATCCTTATAGTTTAGATGAATTAGCTTACCGCTATTTCCTGAGTAAACAGCTACGGTCCTTAAAATGTCAAATCCACCTTTAATCAGGCTGGCTCTGGCTTAGGTAATGCTCCATCGATCTGGGCCACTTTTGATTTTATTTTACCGACCTTTAGGGCCCTTTCAGAATTAAATTCTGACTTTTGATCACTTAACTTTGCTTTTACTTCTAGCTTTCTTTCCCCCTTTTGCGACCTCGCGAATGCTAAACCAAAATATGATTCCTATGAACACACGTTCTCTTCTTGAGTTGGTTGGAAAGAATTGCCTTTCTGGCCCCAAAGAATCCCAAGAGGACAATTAGTGGAAATCGCGATAAAGCCCCGTCACAAACATTTCACGAAATGAACTTTTATATCTTAACTTTGGGAGCAATAAGAAATCTTAACCCGAAATCAGATAACTAAATTATCGAAACTACTTATCTTGATTAAAGCTCCTTGAATGATTCTTCGTGAGTCTGATAGTATGGTCAGCTCAAAATTTTGTTAATTAATTTCCTGACGAGTTCTCCTTAACCTTAAGATGCGTGACCACTAGTTACTATCTACTAACTCTTGGAATTCAACGATCAACGCTTATAAATCGTATCCCGCATTCTCAACGACTGTCACATAAATAGTAGTTACATTTGCATAAATCAAGTCATCTCTACGTAAAGCGATTTTTAAAGTAAAATCACAGTTAAAAAATATTTTCCCCAAGCGGATTAGTAGAAGACCCGAATAGAACTCGTTACAAGCCTGTAAAAGCTGTTCTAAATGTTAAAAAAAAATGAAAGTCAGTTGGTGGAAGATCCAGGGGTTGCTACAAAATTTCACATTTTCATTTAATTTCCCAATTGTTTTGTACGACGTTTGCGGCCGAGTGTTATTGTTGAAAAGTATTAGGCCATAACAATTAGCAAGTGATGGGCGCATAATTCTCAATTTGTCATGTATTTTATCAAAGTACTGACAATGTAAGAAACTCAATTGAGAACGTTACAACCAATGCTTTCAGAGAATCATTTTTCAAAGATGTTTCTGGTCTTCCATAAGTTTCATTTTTTAGAGAAAATCAGCAGACTAAAGTTTTTCAAACCATCTCTGCACTTTTCAATCATTAACAGTATTCAACCCAAATGCCTGGTTTATACTACTTACAGCTTTTGTAGCAGGATTATAAAGTTTATACTCATCTAAGAAAAGTACATGAATATCCGTCGAATTCATATCCTTGTAAAATTCAAAACAAAAAATAAATGGAACACTTTTGAGAAAATTTCAAATGTGACTCTGGCAATGACAATACGACTCTAAACGAGATTATGCTAAAAAAAAAAAGAATCACACAAACAGGGAGGAAAACGTTAGCACGTAAAATTAAATCGATATTTCATATGCCCCGACCTAATTCTTTAAATTCATAATTTTACACAGTAAAATCATTACTTCGTTAATAATTTTTTGAGAATAAAATTTACTCAATGATATAGTTATTAGAGTTATTTGTGAATAAATTAATTGCTACATTTGAAATTTACTGATGTTTTTTTACTTATTAAGACCTCCCTAATGATATTTACTTCCCATTGTTTTTTTCTCTTGAATCACTGCAGGAAATATCTCGGCATTATACCATTTTCTAAAAATAATTCCATTCCCAATATTATCTTTATAGTAATTGGAATTTTATTTTCTTAAACTACGGTTATACAAATAAGGCAATCGAAAATATTGGAACAAAACAAATACGGTTATCAATAGAATAAATGAAAAGTACATTAATTATTTGTTTAGCTGACTTCATTTATGATTTTTATGATGAATCTTTATAAAAATTTAAAGTGAAACTTTCCTGCCGGGCATTAAATAATTTGGTAAAGCTAATTTGAATAATTAGTTCAGCTGGATATTGGTATATTCCGCAGAGTTATTGTTTAGTTGTTTCTTAAGGCATTAGTTTTTTTGTGCACTCAAGAAAAAAACAATATAGGTTTCAATCTAAAACTATAAAATGAAAATTAATTTAAAAAAAAAGCCATTTTAAGCATAGAAATGTAATACAAATTGATTTCAGTCATCGATGTGAGCAAAAATTCAGTATAAAGTTTACAATTCTATTAAAAAAGCTTCAAAGAATTAAAAAAAAATGGTACTTACGTATTATCGCAACAATTGCCAATGTTCAAGATGACTCGCCAAGTTGGCAACCGCAATTTCACATGCGTTGTATTCTCTGAATTAGCAATCATGTGCTTTGTGCTTTCATCAATAAGTTGCGATAATACGTAAGCACCAAAAAAATTTACTGCTGGCTATAAATAAGGAAAACCCAACTGTTGTAAATTAAATGTAAACTGAGATAGATGGCGCTTTAAGTCATCTGAGAGTTTTACGTCTAATTTAGCATGTAGAAGCAGCTATGTAATGTTTGGTGTATTCTGTGTATGTCTTGTGCGGCGACCAAGAAAATAAACAGAATGTGTTTAAAAGATGGACGAAGCTATTGAAATAAGATAACATATACAACGGATATTACTCTTAGAAAATCGTCTTGCAGTGGATCCCTGGACACTGCGGTGTAACAGGTAATGAGTAGGGAGCTTCCATTCCACTGACAACAAGAAAACCTGCTCCTTTACCAGTGCCAAGCGTATTATTAAGTAAAAGATGAATGATCTCACTTCAATTCAATACACAGAGAAAAACTCCAATAATATCTGGTGATGATGATGATGATGTCGCATGCATGATGGCACCAAATTAAATAGTACCATGGGCCCAGATGACTGAGAACCCCTATTTTTTGTAGAGCAGCAAGAATAGCTGGACAGTCAAAAACCTGAGCAGGTGTCAGCTTTGTATCTAAACAGTTATCACAATTCCTACACAAGATATTCTATCATCCCTATCAAATTTCATTCCTCTGTAATGACCTGTCCTAGCAATAGTTTTTGTTATAAGGCGTTCTCTTATATTATAGATTTGATGCGTTACAGGAAATGACTTCTCTCAATTTAAAAAATTTGCGTCTAATAAAGTAATGTTGACAAAGTTGTCATTAAGATTTCTAAATTCTTTTGCCAGTCTGTCTGCGCTTTCATTGCCTGCAGATTTGGTGGAATAATCTTAAAGATCTTCCCATGTGACCAAGACGTAAAACAGTTGCCGAGTTTCGTCTGGCTACTGAACACGACTTCCTCAAACACCTTCATTGAATTCATGTTTCACGGGCCCTTTTCTGCACGCTCTGTGATATTTGGGAGGGCATGGATGCTGACCACGTAAGCCGCTGCCTATCACTAAAGGACTCCTCTTTGTGCGATCTTTATTGTCAAGCTAGGGACTGTCGATCTTTATTGTCAAGCTTTATTGGGTCCATAGGCTTTTCTTGCCACATTGTTATTTCCTATTTTGTCTGTTTTTGTTCCTACCCTCTCGTGGTGTAGTGGTTTTTTGTAACTCTGGCCATTGGAAATAAAAATATAACGGATATAATTACCTAACAGATCAAGTTGAATTAAGGAAAGGATTAAAGAAATATAGCAACAGCAAAATATAAAAATAAATAACTTCAACTTCTATGACGATGAGAAAGTTTTTTTTAAGCATTCGAAACGGCTCTTAGAAAAGACAATAGAATCATATACCTAGAATTAATTACCTAGGTAATTGTTTGTTTATGGGATAAATCAGAACAAAAAAACGTAATATAATACTATAAATCAAAGTTATGCGTTTTCAAGAATTTAATAATAAATAATATATTTCATTTTATTTATTTCAAACAGGGCTGGGGATTGATATTTTTACTGCAAGAAGACCTAGTACATTCCTTGGGAGCCTTTATCCCTTTTTAGTGCGGCACCATATAGGTGGATACCAATTTGACCCCCAGTTTCCTCCCTAGAGAGAGACGCTTGAGGTCCTGAAGATGCGAAATTGTTCCAGAAATGTAATTTTGCTGAGAGAAACCAAGCCAAACGGGTACTCTAGGGATCTGTAACTTGCCGCATAACCATACGACATGGACGCGGTCGATTTTCTGCACCACGACAATCGACCGATTTTCGCCAGGGTTGAACACGGAAATCTGGGGTACAAGGCCAGTGCCTAAACAATTATGCAACCCAGCCGGCATAAATAATAGAAAAAGTATACATTTGTTTTGAAAAACATGACAATAATCTTTTTTGAAAAGAAAATCATCAGTGAATTTCCCCACCAAATATTTTTACTTATATTTAAGAACAGTGGAGTCACAATGCTTGTGCGAACATTACATTTTAGTAGCAATGGTGTATGAGGTAATACAATTTTAACAGAGGGCGTTTCGAATAAATTGAAATACCAGTATATAAGCAAATTGAAAGAAAAGTAATAAAAAAACAGCTTATACAAAACAAAATTATTCGATGGGGGGAGGGGAGAGAAACAATAGAAAAGTAGAAGTTAGGAACACAGTTTTAATTATCAAATTAGATCATCTTTACTTACATTTCTCAATACAACTGAAATTTTACATTTGCTGGAGAGAAAAAAAGCTAATATTCAAGTGAAGAACGAAAGTCAGGAGCAATACAACTGAAATTTTACATTTGCTGGAGAGAAAAAGAAGCTAATATTCAAGTGAAGAACGAAAGTCAGGAGCAATTTTTAAACATAAGCATCTATTCTACAAAGTCTAAATGTTATTTGTGCAGGCTTTTTTTATGTAATAAGAATCTTTCTGAAAATAAAAAAAAATTAAAAAAGCTGGGTTATTCATAATTTTTCCCAAGATTCCGAAACACTATTGTAAAAAAACTAAGACGAATACATCAAAAAAGAACATTGGAAAGAATATAGAAACAATTCGAGTTTTATTTACAGACATTACAGGTATTCCGTGAGTGTGAAAACTTGGTTACATAGCATACATTAATGAGATAGTCAAGTCCTGCCACTCTCCACTCAGCATGGTAATATCAATGCTATTAACAGCACGTGTTATCCTTTCATGAAATTCTGCTACAGGATGCTGAAAAGGGGGTACAAAACTTGTCATAAGTAAAAAACCAAGTTTCTGGATAACGCGGATAACATAGAAATGATCACATGTGCTGTCAATAATTGTAGATATTACCATGTTCAATGCAGAAGAGAGTCCAGTCAAATTAAACTGAGAAACTGATGCTTTCTCCGTTTTTTGCAGTAAACTCATTGGTATTGATACAGGCCTTAAAGAAGCACTCTTAATTCCTGGTTCGAACAGCATCTGGATATTATCTGACTGCCGTAGTGCCATCCAACATCTTTCTAACTGGCATAAGGTGGTTGATAACACAGGAGTGGCTATTTGGAGAAACTAAAAGCGTCTTTTATCAACTAGCGAGATCCATCTACAATGGGTTTCTTTGCACGTTAACATCGCGGGAATGAGATTGCTGACGCCCTAGCAAAAGATGGCGCAGCTCAACCCACTAGAACTCGGCCCTCTCACAAATTCAGATCTGCGCTCCACCTACATCAACCACTAGCAATGAACTATTCCTCCTGCTCATTACTGGTATGAGGCGAAACGCCCTGGTAGATCTCTTCCCCTTCAATGCAGCAGGCAAGAACAAACTATTATAACTCGTTTCCGAAGTGGCCACCTCCGAACTTTGACCTTTAAGGATGGAAACTAAGTTTTTCCGAATTGTGTTAGGTTTTCTGCCTGCCAGGCATCTCCAGAACATATTCTTGACACTGCCTGGGGCTTTCAAAGAAGATCTTTATGAAGACCCTCTAATGGTGTTGGACTTTTTCAGAGTGAATGAAATCATGGACTTGATCTAGCTTGGCTAGACATGGCGATGAGCAAGAACAACAACATGTTGAGTAGATTGGGGAAATAACTGGACTATATCATTAATGTTAGCAGTTTAAGCAAGGTTTCACTCATAGAACAACTGCAAAGTATGCAATTAATACTTAAAATGTTTCTCTATTCCTTCAAATGTTCTTTTTGGTAGTACTTCAAATTAGTATTGTTACTATAGTGCTTCAAAACCCGGGAGAAAACTATGAATAACTCAGTATTTTTTGTTTTATTTTTAGTCTTTTCTCGCATATCATGGACTCCTCCATATTTATATTTATAAGAAATCGCTTCTGATGTGTGAGCCTTGATTCTCTGTTTATTGTTTACAACTGAAAAGAGTTAGAAAATTGGGTGTTTATTTGATATCAGTGCTACACGTCGATTTGTTGTTTATGTTCGCCAAGCCTATTATATTATAGCTTATTATAGCCTATTATAGTTAATTTTCATAGCTTTTTTTCAGTGGTAACCCTTTTAATTTCAAACCATTTAAATTTAAATTCATTAAAAATTTAATCATTCTCATTGCAATCAATTCCATCAGTCCTCTGTTGCATTTTGTGTTACTTTCAAATATGGATATTTCTAACATCATTGGTGAGCACCAGGTTATTATTTTAAAAAATACGAGGGTTGTGCTTTTAATTATTGATGCAAATCGCGCATTTCCTCATTATTTTACTTTTAAATAATGCATTTTTAAACGTTCCTTGTTCGATGAAATTATTTACAGGAACTCACAGTTCTTGGAATATTGCGTTATTAGCAATTATTAATTGATATACATTATTAATATTAGTATACATTATGAAATTCTTTTACTTTTAATATAATATAATTAAAAATATAAATATATAATACGATTATATAATTATATGTAATAATTATTATGTTATTTTATTTATTTATAGAAATTATAATATATGATTATTATTACATATAATTGTCATTATATTATATTGATATTAATTATTGATTGATATTGGTTATTTTTAATCTATTCCTATACTCTCTATTTAAAATATATTTCAAAATAGTGTGACGGACTCACGCGTCTTTTCTTTAACATGTCCTCTGGGTTCTTTGAGGGCCAAGATTAATGAGCAACTCTTTTCCAACCAAAACTCAAGTAGCGAAACGTGAAGAGGAAATGCAAATGAGACAGCTTTTAAATAATAGAAGTTTCAGTAAGTCGTATGATAATTTGGGGAATGTTATGTGAGCGATTGATACAGGCGTGGATTGACAGCCAGTAGAAGTTACCTTGAAGATTAAGTCATTAGGTCAAGGTGCATACCATTGCAAGCGCGCCCAGACTCCTCTTCATAGTATTGAAGCTATGATCAAATTAAGGTAGGATTGACTATTTGATATTAGGACTTGTAATATTATTAGAAGTGAGATTAGGCGGGTTAGATATTGATAGTGGTCCAAGTTACGCGATTCGGTATAACTATTATTGTGTGTTTGTTCATAGTAGATTCTCTTATAAATAATAATATATAAATTGTTAGAGGTTTAAGTTTCATTCTTAATAAAGTCATATTAAGAATTTAATATGTATGTTCCTTTTGTAAACCCTACACCTCTAGTTCACGCGGATAATCAAAGAAACGGTCACCCTATGGGGGCGGTTTCACAATAGTTCTTTAAAATTATTCCCCTGACGATTTGTTACCGGTAGGACGCCATCTTGGATTCCACAATAATCGACGACAAGCTCTGCTTGGTGCACTCACATATCAAATTAGTTCCAAAAATCGATCTAAATCAATTCATTGGCTTTTGGAGCATATTATAATTATTACTTATGATTCAAATGAGTTGAATATAATTCATTCTTTTATACTGATGAAAACTCATATTTCTTGGATGTTTACTACTTTCCCATCCCTAACATCAACCCCCCAGCCACGCTTTAATTACACTGTATTTTCAGTAAGAAAAATATTTCACAACATTCATCTGCAATCCGCTGAGAATCACCGAACAATTCTGTTACGGCGTTTTGATAGTATTCCGATGGTTTTGATAGTTATATTCTTTAACCCTTTATCGACCGCATTATGATTTACTGCAGTTTTTTTCATGCAATATTTTTTTTGAATCACTACATTGAAAACTAAGGGATATACATGAACAAAATACTCAACTTTGGGAAATTTAAATAGCTAGATCTAATTAATTAATCAAAGATACTCAACTGTAAAATTAATTACACACACTGTTCACTTAAAATAAATAGTCAAATCGTTTTCTAAGGTCTTCATTAACATACCAAAAAAATAAGAGTCTTACCTTTTGACATTAACTATTTTTTCTGAACAAAAATGACAATCTTCGCTATCCGCTGAAAACGCCATCAGCTGAAAACGCAATTTCTGCTTAAAACTATTCTCTTTCACCGCTAAAATGCTCATCATAGAACCCGTCCTGACATATACCTTGGAAGAGTGGATTTCAAAGAATATTCCTGCCAAGTATCGCCAGAGTATTCGTAAAAATGGTTATTCTATGTAATTTTAAAGTGAGTGGTACTTATAAGTACCGTCGGTCGATAAAAGGGTTAAGATGGGCGAAATAGGATACGAAAGTGCATGTTTGTAACTAAACACGAACTGACAACACCCATCGCCGTTTTGTAGAAATGAAAATGGATTACAGAACCTTTTCCTCCTGTCGTTAGTTGCTGGAGCAACATTACTGAATTTTCTCTCGAGGGAAATGAGGAAATGCATTTAAGACTTTGTGGATGGAGAATAATTGAAAAGCAAGTTAAAGGTTGACATAAAGATGAAAGATAGAAAGACTATGAAGATTTATAAAGTGAATTTTCGATGCTGAGTTTATAAATCTCGTAAAATACATTTTTTTCGCAAGGTCAACCATAAGTTAGAGAATGTCTATTCATCCACAATCGCAGAATTGTTTTTAATGAAATATTTTATAGTATGGTTTGTAAGCGGAAAATTTGAATTTCAATGTACGGTGAACCTCGGAATAAGCAGAAATTGTAATATTTAACACTTGTTACTATTCGAACACTTACTTATATATGCAGTGAAAATAGTTGAACACGAAACTGAGAGGACAGAAATATTTTTTCGTATTAAAAGAATTTCGTGTTAAAGGACATTGTGTTAAAAAAAAAGAGATATATTCAACAAATTTAAGATTATTAGAGTACATTTTTTATTATGTTTATATATATACATGCAATTAATAAAAATCAATGAAATAAGAAAATTCACAAGAACTTAATGAAATTTAATCCAGAATTTTTCAAGGCTTTTACAAAAACAAAACATTTATTGAGTTTTTGGATCATAATCTGTACTGTTTTTTGCAGTATCCTCTTGCATCAAATTATTAACAAGTTGTTCAATGTCGTCCATGTTTCTATTCATTTCACTTTTGTAATGTGCGTCTAAGCAACTGCGCATACTTTTTATTATGTTCCTCATTTCGGATGACGTGGGAACAGGAGCTGCATTATTCATTTCATTTTCGTCGTTGGAATCTGCATTAATGACATTTTTTCAGCTTTTGTACAAACTCTAAATTGTCTTTGTCTGCCCCATAGTTGGGGTTACACATACATTAGCACCATCTAATGCAACGTATTCTTCAGATGATGAATCTGGGCTGCTGGTGTTTTGAATATTTTATACCTTCCTAGAAGTGAAATCTTTTCGTGTTAAGAAAAAAAAAATGCATGAAAATATACATTAGTTTGTCGGGACCGTTGTATTACTTCGTGTTAACCGATATTTCGTCTTAAGTGTTTTCGCGTTTACGTATTTCATTGTATTTTACATTGCTTACTATTCAACATTTAAATGCATTTACAGAGATTGATGCATGTTTGACTTGAACACAGAAAATTTTTTAAAAACTTTTCAGGCATTTTTTTTTTTGAAAAAAAAAGCCTAGTCATTATCGAGAAAGTTAGGGATTTATTTTAGTAATAAGCAAATATTGTGTGAGCTTGACAAAAGGAAAAATAAAAAATTTTCATTCGGTTAATACAATTTATTACAAAGCACAATGAAGATTTAAAAATTGAGCGTATATTTTGAAAATATTTTTATATTAAAATGGTGTGAATGAAACTATTGCTACATTCTTCATCTTTTTTTCATTTTTTAAAATTCAGATATAAAACAAATAAATATACCTAAAAGAATGGGCTAAAGTTTTTGCACATTTTAATGCAAAATCTTTTAAATTAGTTCCTGTATAAAATCTCTGCATTTTTATCAGTATAGTGTTTTGTATACGCAAAATAAAAAAATCAAACTTTTGTGAAAATTTTAGCACACACACATAAGCAAAAATTGTATTTATTTATCCAACGCCCCTACTTGGCTTCTTGACCACTGGACGCCGAGCCTCCCAGTACCGACTGACGATGTCGTCAGCCGGGTATTCATCGAGTCCACTGCATTGGAGCAGGTGGTTGCCATCCATTCTGGCATGGCCACAGATTCGGCAGGCCTCGTTAGCAGCCACGCCAAGCCAGTGGAGATATACTCCCAAAAAGCCATCTCCGGTAGTTAAGCGAAAGTGGGCAAACAAAAATGGAACATGCCTTTAAATGATTTTTTTTTAAAACATTGAAATTAAAGTTTCAATAGCATTGATTCGAAATCTGTGGTGGGCTGTATCTGGTCCACGTGTTTCAGTTTACCTATCTCTCTCTCTCTCTCCTGGTTTAATTGCTTTAAAAAAAAATAAATTTCCTTATTTGTCAAGAATTTCGAAAATCCCATTCTTGTAAAATTTTCCTTACTTCCTCCTTCTGATAGTCCTTTAGAATGGCCTAGTTTAATACTAGAGGGAACATTGCTGTAAGCAAAAACATTTATTTATATATACCTGAAATTTGGAATTAATTTGTGAAACTTGTATGCTTCTTCATTGTTTGTTATAAAGCCGAATTTATACAAAATATTGACCGAATTTAAATAATTATTTTATTTAGCAAAATAAATTCACAAAATTATAGCACAGAGAGGGAAAATAGCCGTAACATTCAGCTTAAGAATAAATACTGTGTGAAGTTTACATTTGTTTCAATGAAATAATAATTTAAAAAAACCCAGCAGAATTTAAGACATTGTATTCAAAATTCAATCAATGTTAATGCTACAATAATAGATGGAAAAATAAGCAATTAAAAAAAACAGTCTTCGTTTTTATTTCATTCACGGACGCAGTTAAATACTTGAGTTGTAAGTGTGCAATTCACATAGCTCACTACTCTTTATCACATAAACAAACTCTTGGAAATGAATGTATGTTCAAAGAAAAATGAGTATAATTTTAAAACAAAATAAAAACAGACTAAGAGGGAAAATTAAAAATAAGGCTGAACTTTAGGGACAAATACACAGCCACGTGCAAATATTATTTTCTTTTATATATGCAGAACCTAAGCATCTTGAGCATTAAACTATTCTTTGATCCATTAAATGCGATTGTAGTTCCAGAAGTAATACAATATAAGAAGTTAAACCAATGATTCTCAAACTTTCAATATTTGCCACCCAATATTCAATCATAATTTTCATCGCGACCCCCTTCGATACAAATAACAATGCATTGTGTGAATTCAATACTACTATACTTTGACTCTAAAGCTAAAATACGACTTTGATCTCTTAAGTCCCACAAACGTATATAAACGTCTCGCTCCTCCAAAGCGTTAATTGCCCGGACGTATATATATGCCTTTCGGAAATAAAATCTTTTCTGTGCACAGCTATCCATAAAATTATTCTGAAGGTTTTGGAATGCAATAAAAGCACCTTGACAGAATATTTGTGAAAGATTTATTAATTTCAGAGGATTCGCTTATTTGTTCTTCTTAATACATCCCCTTAATACATCATATCCGCGTATCTACGTGGAAAACGGTGGCTGGCCTTGGGGTGTGAATCGCGTAACTTATTATCGGCAGTTAAGGGATTATTTACAAAACCTACAAATTATCAAGATAAATGTTAATTTATGTATACAATTTTACATATAACAAGCCCACATGAGGTTGCTGGGAATTATTAAACTTGATCTTATAGTATTGTTAAATTAATTATGAAATGCGTTGTTCAATACTGATACATTTTTAAGTTTACTATACCAGCTAAATGTGTATTTTATTTTGTCAGAATATATTTTGTTTGTTTACTTTCAGTAAATTAATATATTTTTTAAAATAATCTTCTGCTTACGACTTTTCAATATGCTCGCTCCCCTCGTAGAGTTATCACGCCCCCTAGGGGGGGCGCCCCACAGTTTGAGAAACACTGAGTTAAACTAAGTTTTCATATGGAATGTGTTCATTTTTGAAAAGGCTAAATATTTTCCCATCTTTTATCAATTTCACATGTTGATTTCCTCATTGTTTTAATTTATCAGAATTTAAAAAAACATTGTCTTCTAATTTCTATAAAAGACATTGCCATCGATTTTAATATCAGGCATTTCTTTCCCTTAACATATTTTGTAGGATGTGTTGATGTACCGGAACATGACACGTAATAGTTCGGCTTGACATCTCTGAATACAGATGTTTACAGGTTAGTTTCAAAATATTGAAAAGGAGGACAAGTAGAACACTTTTTGAGCACAAGGACGGAGTCTATAAAAGAAGAACTGTTCTTCCTGAAGGAGGACGATTGGTCACCTTAATATTAAGTAGAGTCACGTTTTAAGAGCTAAGGATTTCATTCAATTAAAACTTTTTTCACGGAAAGACAGTGTTCTGCCTTTAAGTTTTAAAATATAGTAGCCTAAAGTTGGTTGTGAGACTACGTTAGAAAGTTTGGAAAATATAATACCCATTTTGGTTTCAACCTTCTCGTTGGATTATAGTCTTAAATGACGAAATAAGTATCATTAATTCTTTAAATAGGTTTATAGTATAACATTAATCTTTCTTATAACGTCATTTTTTTCGAACACAAAGAAGGGACTTTATTTCTTAGAAAAAAATAAAAACAATAAGGATTTTGTTGAACTTTTTAGTTCTAAATCCTTTATTTATTGCAATTATAAATTTTATCTTAAGCCCTTTTTTTTCTCTTAAGTTGTTTTATGAGTTTATGGCCATTTAAAAGGATTTTTATTTTAAGAATTTTATAGATAAATGGAAAAAATGCGTGGAAGAAATCCCCTATTTCGACCTTTAAACTATTAAAAAGACATTAAAAATGCTGAAAAGTAATATAAAAAATGTTTTTCTAATTTTGAACTTAAAAATAATAATACTGATAATATTAATAAAAAAAACACATCTACGGAAAATAAAATTGATGGGTATAAACATTAATTGAATTAGTTTTTAAATTACATTTCAAAATATTGCTTTTTATAATTATATTTATGTATTAATTAGTTTTTCTGCAATTTTATTTGAAGATTAAATATTTGAATACTCTCCGTTTCTTTTTAATTTTAAAATACGGGCAACCAATCGCAAGGGAAATGCGTTATTTTTGGGGGGGATTAGCATTCCCTCACTCTCCTGAAATTCCACACCTGCAAAAACGAAAAACATTCATTTTTTCAAAATTTTTTTTTGAATTTGAGACAATTATTTAAAAATTTTAAAATTCGCGGTATAAAAAGAAAAATTTTTTTTTTTTTCAAATTTTTAAAAAGTATTTGTGAAAATGTTTAAACCCGAAACTTGGGGGGGCTGAAAATTTTTTCATGTTAAAAATTTTCGTTTGTTTTTCAAAAAAATCTTTTCTTTAAGTTTTTGAGTTAAGAAAAAAAAAAAATAAATGAAAAAAATATTGCACCTTGAAATTTCTAAAAATTTTTTAAATTTTTTAAAAAAACCTTTTTTGTTTTTTTGGGAAAAATATTGATATTTTTTTTTTGATTTTTTTTGGGCATAAATTAAAAACTTTTTATGTTAGCCATTTTTTTTTTTTTTTATAATTTTGGCTAAAATAACTGGATAAAAATTTCAATGTTTTTCTTTGGGGTGAAAAATGCTTTATTATTTATTTTCATAGTAATCTACATCAACATATTTTTTAAAAACCTTTGAAACAAATTTAAAACTCTTTGTCATAATATGGGTACCCGCACATTATTATTTCAATTCTGTAAATTTTTCGGGTAGGGTTGGTTACAGCCGATAATATAAAACTTTGGTTTTGTTATTCCCAAAGGGAAATTTTTTTTTGTTTAAGAATTTTTTCTTTTTTTAAAAAATAAAAATCATGAAAATACATAGATTTTGCGACCTTTGTATTACCTTAAGCTTTTTCGCGTAAAAAATTTCACTGTTATTTAAACGTTTGGCAGCGTTTCCAGAACTGGGGGGGCCGCCCCCTAGGGGGGTGAAATCTTTCGGGGGGGCGCGAGCCTATTGAAAAGTTGAAAACAAAAGATTATTTAAAAAATTATTAATTTACTGAAAGCAAACAAACAAAATACTTTCTGACACAGTAAAAAATAAAATACACTTATAAATTATCAGTACAGCACAATGTATTTAAAATACCAAGTTAAGAACAAATTTAATAATTACAGTGTGGGCTTGTCATGTAAAAAATGAAATTCAAAAATTAACACTTATCGTGACAATTTGTATAGTTTATAATAAACCCCTTAATTGCCGATTAAAGGTTACGCGATTTGCTCCTCAGTGCTCCCGTTTTTCACGCATGCGCGTGTATGTGATGTATTGGGGGAGGGAGAAAAGGAATAAATACAATCAAAAATCTTCTGAAATAAGTAAATCCTTCTTTGCAAACATTCCAAAACCTTCGGAATAATTTTATGGATAGCAGTGCACAAAAAAGATCGTACTTCGGAAATATTATAATCTGGGCATAAACGCTTTGGCTGGCGAGATTTTATTAAAATCGGAAAAGTTGCTTTGGGTGAAGGGAAAAATTTTATATAGCCAGGGGGCAAGAGATTAAATCGTATTGAGTTTTTGTCAAAATAAGTTTATAGAATTAGTATTGAATATATTAGTGATTGAATATTGGGTGGAAAATTTTGAAAGTTTTAGAAGCACTGACGTATAGTGATATAGACAAGACGTGTACGGAAAAACACAGTGGTAGTTTTGCAGTTCAACATTTGCGCATACGTGTCTTTGGTTGATTGTCAAATCCCATGACCTATTAAAAAAAAGTTTGTTTTACTTAAAAAAGAGCTTTCAAAATAAATTTGCGACTGTCCTCAGCCGATTGAAGTGTATTCTGTTTTTTTTTTAAACGCGAGGAAATTTTAAATCGTTAAATTTATCGTTGTAGAGATTTGGTGAAAATTAAATGGTTGATGAAATGGTGAGTGAGGAATTGACAATTCAATGATGGGAGCACCAATGCTCATGACGAATCACGGAGTGGGCGGCTTTCTGTGGTTAATGATTGTTTGATTGAAAAAGTGAATGAAAAAATTCGAGAAAAAAGACGGTTTACACTAAGACTGCTTTGTGATGAGTTTCTCTCTCTCTATCTCTCCACAAAATTTAAAAACAGTTCATTTTGGTGGCATCTTTCTTTAAAGAGGATGTAGATAAGTTGTATTCCTGATATGAAAAATGCCTCAACAATAGGGGTAACTATGTAGAAATATAGTTACTGACATGCTCTTTCATGTGAAAATAAGTTTTGTGTTGATAAAACATTTTTATATAAGTGTTTCCACACAAAACGGTACTTAATTTCTGGATAAGCCTCGTACCATAATTTTACTCCTTTTTTGATGTTTAGAGCAGTTATTCTTAAACTGTGATTCATGGACCCCTGGGGGTCTACATCGCCTTTCTAAGGGGTCCGTGGAGTCCCTCATGTAACGTTGGAATTTCCAACTTTTACAGACTCTGAAAGGCCTCGAGGAAAAATTGAAAGATGTATCATTATACACTAGATGACCAAATTGTCCCTAATAAAATAACTACTAGAATATGTACTTTGTTCAAAAATATTAAGTATGGAAGGGGTGTTAAATATTTTGGGGGTTCACGATGTCACCCTGATGCATAAAGTGGGCCCCCAGGGACCGAAAGTTTAAGAACAGCTGGTTTAGAGCATTAGTATATGATGATTTAAAAGTATTGTGTGCTTTAAATATCAATTCATACAAAAATTGGTGTTGTTTGAAAGTTTAGAGAGTGAGACGCAAGGTCGGGTACCGTTCTCATCACTTGACCCTTGCTCAAAATTACACAGTCTGTCGCCAATTGTATTCATGTTGCTTTATAGCACGACGTTAATAAACACTCACTATTACAGAAAAATATTGTATTATATGAACTTATCTGTACGTGTTCCTGTCGCGTTGAAACACATTGTTTCAAACGACACGGAAGATAGTAAGTAATAATGAGAAAAACAAGTAACTTAAAAGAAAGTTATACAGTCGGACGCCGATTTACCGGACTTTTCTTTAACGAATTTTTGTCTTTATCCGATTAAAATAAAGGCCAAAAACCCCTGTTTACAGAATAATAAACTCGGGAATTTTTTTTATTAGTTTGTATTAGAAAAATTGGGTTTTCTTTTTTCAATGATAAATCCTTTTTGTTCAGAACAGAAAAATACTTTTCTTGCAAACAGCAATTTTTTACGGGAAAAAATGCAGACCATTATTAGACTTTACAGGTGCAGATGAGTTATGAGTGTAACCTATCATATGTGTATTGAACAGGACAGTAAATTCCTTTCATACCTCATCCCACTCCACAACGCACATATTTTAAGTGTTTAATGGTTACGTTGCTTTTGATTACATGCTGCCTATCTGTGCAACTGAAATTGAGGAAATTGTTGATTTGTCGGTATCAATGAATAGAGTTTCTGATGCAGAAATTGACAATGAAACACCGACCAGAACTGTTACATTTTCTAATGATTTATATGTTTGGAAACTGTGAAAACATACTTTATGAAACAGGGTGCAAATAGCGCAGTATTCTCTTCTCTGCATAAAGTTAAAACAGAATTCTTTCATGTCAAGAATTTAAAAAAAAAAAAAAACGTGAAACATTTATTAGTTAGTATTTTAAAATTTCCAAATTAACCTGGTGCGTAATAATTCACTAATGGTACTTTTAATGTTGAATAAAAAGTATGTTTTTTCTAACTGCGGATGTTTCATGTGTAGTTGCTCATTATAGAATTTCCAAAAGTGTAAGGGCAAAAATTTGTATTGTGTTTGGACCCCGATATAACGAATAACCCCAAATGAACGAACAAAATATTCGGTCCCAAGTATTCGTTAACTCGGAGTCCGACAGTAATTTCTAATTAATGATACTTATTTAAATCCTTAGTAAGAAGTAAATTGCTCATTACTACTTTTTCAGTATATTTCACGTCAAGATTGAACTAATACCCTATAATGGAAAATAACTTAACAAGACATGAAGAAAATAAAAAAGACTAAAATATTAAACAGAATATAATGGATCTGAATACATACATAATATAAAACATGACACAAAATGAAATAGCATACACATAACCCAGTGCTTCTCAAACTTTCAATACATGTAACCCAATTTTCGATCATAATTTTCATCGCACTCTCTTTCCACATTCTTTAACAATGTATTGCATGTAATAATAATGTACTTTGGTGCTAAAGCTACAATATATGACCTTAATTATAAACCTTATAAATTATCAAGATAAGTATTAAATTTTCCATATGTTGCTTTTAAATGACAGATATTTTAAGTAAGTTACTCTTAAATAATAGATAATTATTATATTACTTTTCCTTTCAAATTTTTAAATTTGAACAACTTGCAATATAATTTTAAATTAAATTATATATTTATTTCAAAGGTAATTTAGTAATAAATCATCTTTTGAGTTTTTGGGCAGAGGTGAATGATGCACTGAAAACAAAAACATTTCGTATATTATTACCATTTCCAACGTTCTACTTTTGCGAAACTGGATTTCTGCAATTACTGCTTTGAAGACAGAATATGGACCTCAGCTAAGAATAATAATAATAAAAGAACTTGAAGTGTGAATTCTAACATTAAACCACCATTTCAAAAACTTTGCTCAGCAAGACAAGCCCATGGGAAATATTAGTAATTATTAAACTTGCTGTTAATTTAGAGTTGATAAATTAATTATCAAATACTTGAGCACAGTACTGATGCATTTATAAGTATATTATAACAATGTAATTGTGTATTTTATTTTTTATTATGTCAGAATGAAATTTTGTTTTGCTTTCATTCCGGAAATGAATAATACTTTTAAATAATCTTTTATTTTCGACTTTTATTTTGCCCCGTAAAATTATCCCTCAACCGTAGGGGGCGTGCCACACAGTTTGAGAATCACTGGCAACCAAACGTAAAGTTCGCCGAAACCCTATCACTTTCTCACACACACGAAAATATTCTCCAAGCCTCTTTAATGGCAGGGGTCTTTCATCTCACAAAAGGGGATAGCGGTAGGTACATGGCTGCTTACCTCTTCCCTAATCAATGCGAACCCAAATCCACTCAGACTGACTGGAGACTGGACAATCCGGCTACTTCCGGTATCTTCCGAGAGTGCGCTCCATTAGGTTGGTGACGGGATGGCTGATGGATTTTCTTGACGCCTCACTTTCATTTGCAGGAGCCCTTTATTTGTCTTCAGGGAACTTGGATTGAGATAAAATGCTTGAAAGTTTTTGAATAAACATGGTGTTTGTGTTTGTAGGCGTGGAGGAATAAACTTGCTTTTGTTCGAAGTTTTCAAACGTTCTTATTAACGTTATTTCAAACGTTATTAACACGAACTATTTTGTAAGAGTTGTTAAAAATTAAATCACATTTAATTTAAAATATCCTCTCTATTTCTTGAAAGTATATATCTGAAGTAATAAAGCGAATTTTCTCATTAAAATTAGTTTAATTAGTGTTCATTTATTTATATTTAAGAGAACAGTGAGATTCACTCGTACGAAATCTCTAGAAATACCAGACCTACAGACTTGAAATTTAAAAGGTTGGTTTGTTTTGTTGAGTCGAGATCCATTTAGAAAGGTTTTATGAAATTCGCCCCCCCCCCTCCCAAGTTTAAACCTCCAGTGATTTTTTTTAGATAAAATTCTTGTTTTTAAACTATTATATCTATAAACTTGAAAAATGGAAAACAGCTATCTTTGTTTCAGTAGCGATCCCCTAAAAACGGGTTCTGCAGGAACGTTACAGACCGCAGAAATTAACGTGCATCTTCTGTATATTTGAATTTACTTAAATACACGTTAGCCCTTATGATTAAAATTCTACATAGAATCAGGGTTCAAATTTACTGTGCACGGAACATCAAATATATATATATATATATATATATATATATATTTCAATGAACGAAAAATTTTAACGCTTCAAGGAATTATTAAATGTAAAGATGGGATTGAATTTATTATGTGTGTACATCGTCATGTAATCACTAGTGTTCGTCTTGTAAGACATTTTAATTAATATTAAATTTCAATTAACTCCGCTTTTGAATTTCTTAAAAATAAAAAACACACATTATTCAAATTCCTTTTATGATACAATTAAATTTTTGCTGAAAAATGTTTCACAGAAATATAATAACGGATTGGCATAATTATCACAAAGAACATAAAATAACAATGTCATTTTAACGAGAATGGAATGAATATCCTAGAACAAGAAAAAAAGAACGGCAAATAACCGAAAACACGGAAATATAAATACATAAATAACTCAAACATTCAGAAGCACAAAAGTTGTAGAAATTTAGTTTGTGGAATGCTAAAGAATGAAAATTCGTAGAAGTAACAATACTAGAGAACAACATACATGAATTATTATTATAGACATAGCATGAAATAAAATGGAAACCATTCAAAAAAGGGAAATCAAGATAAAAAGAACAAAAAATATCTAAGGGGAAATATATTGCCTTTAAACCCGTGTTTCTCCAAACTTGGGGGGCTGTGTAATCCGGGGGGAAAATAGAAAAAAAAGATATTAAATTTACTCTGGAATGAATAAAAACAAAATATTTTCAGACATAATAAAAAATGCACTTTTACTCTCATATAATTTATATATATCATCTGGCGAAATAACATCTTTAAAAATAAAAACTACTTCAATACCTAATTAGCTATCTTTGTCCCAATAACCAAATAAAAAAAACTTATTTGATTTGCTGTAATCCCATTATGAGAGATTTTTTTATTACGTTTTCTTTTTAAACCTAAAATACTACTCTTTTAGAGAAAAACCCAAACCCAGAATCGAAAAAATTTAGGAAGATAAAAAATTCATCACTGTTATGAAATACTGTACATAAAGCTATAGGCAGCAGAATATATTTGCTCAACATCTGTGTGTTTGACCTTATTGGTACAGTTAGTTATGACTCCTCTCTTATGTGTTTGTTTTTTCATTTGGGAGTTGTAAATAATGTATTTCTGTTTATGGGGGGGGAAATTTTATGTAAATCGTTTGATATTTGGAAAACCACAGGGGCACTTTTTAAGGATTACTTGGTCAAGATTCATTTTTTAGTACTCTCAAACATATAAAAATAATGAAAAACTTTTACGTTGTTTTGCATCATTCATATTATTATACTGAATTCACTATTAACCCCGGGAAGGGGCTCCGGGGGAAAAACAGATCACGAAATCGTTCATTTTTGGGAAAACTGTTTATTTGTTACAAAAAAAAAATTAAAATAGGTAAGTATACTTTCTCTTATCTCTTTCCCCCAAGTTGGCAGCGTTGGGAAGGTGGGAATGTAAAAATTCCGAAAAAAATAGTTCAACTAGTTTTGGAATTTAAATCAAAACAAATGCACAGAAAATTGTTAAAAGTATCTGTATTATAGAAATTGTGCGTTTAAAAATTATTTTTTAAAATTAATCACATCTTAAAGCATTTATTCTTTAAACCTGCGAACGAATACAGTTGAAAACAACGACTTTTTTCTGACAACAACAACATTTGGCTGAAAAACCGGTTTTCAGATTACATTCTTCCAAAGTATTCGCGCCAAATTAACGCCATTTGCTTCGCGACGATAGTTAAATTTCTATTTTTTAAAAATTTTTTTAAATGCAAACCTTTAAAATTCGATTAAATAAAAAAGGGTTATACTATTATCAAAAACCTCATACAATTTTAAAAAAAAAAGTTTTCAAAAGCATTTTTTTTTTCTCAAATATGGAAAATTTTATTTGTTATAGTCACACTCTTTTCTAATAAACCC
>BMAV01026259.1:148386-162329 GCA_019973955.1 Trichonephila inaurata madagascariensis | reverse complement strand
TGTTCTACTCCCCTTAAACACTCACATACATACATACAATTACTCACACTCACTCTCATACACAAACACACACACACACACACACACACACACACACTGTCCCAAAACTTTAACCAATACCTTCGCAGTTACTGATAAATCCGAAGTTGGATGAAAAAAAAGAGAGAATACTTTAAGTTACGGAAGTATTGGCCACAGATATTTTACTTGAAAAATTCTATATAAAAAAAAGATTCTAACTGCAAAACTAGAACATTGATTTGTAATTTCTCCTCAAAGAACAAAAGACGGAGCAACAAAAACTCTTTTGATAGTTGATTTAAATTATGCTTAGCAAGAAAAGCTGGTTATCTAAATCTAATAGTTTAAGAATAATTTGGGACAGAGTATTAGCATATATATATATACATATATATATATTAGACGTCTAAAGGTTTTGTTTTATTTCAAAATTTTGAGAATCTAATGTGAAAAAGATTAAATCATGAAAAAAGTTAACGCCAAGTTTGAATTTGCCAAGAAACCATGTGTGAACTGCTACATACTTCATAAAGTAAGGAAAAATTACCTTTAATATAATAAATTAATTTCAGTCTCAGATTTTAAAATATAACAGAAATTGTAAATATGTAAAGAGGAGAGAACCTTTAATTCAGAATTTTATCAGAACTTTCAACAGGAATTACTGAAGTATTGAGAAAAAAATCCAAATCACTCTTTAAAGTATATGTTTAAGAAAAATAAAGATCATAGCATATATTCTAATTTGAATTTTTCTCTCGATCTCATTAAAGTGTACTAAAGATTTACACTCCCTTGAACTTTACAAGGAGTTTTCGACAAGAAAACACGTCTTCGTCTATTTGACATACTGTTAGGCATCGGAAATAATAGGGGATGTTCCCCTTCTCATACCCTAATGGTAAATATTTCCAACTGTGACATGAATAAAAAGGAATTTGCTAGCAGATTCCTTTCTTGCAAAACTAGGTCGGACAACAAATCATCTGTTCCTTCTAATGAAGGTGTTTTATTGCCACGGAATCCTTGGAAGCCTTTATTTCTGTCTTTTTGCAAGTTACTTCCTACGGATTTTGCACCGCTAACAATCCATTTATCATTTATTTGTTCGGAAGATTCTAATTAAGAATGTTTAGGACACTTTTCTGTATACCATGTTGCTTTTCTATAATGTACTCATTATTAAAAAGCATTTTTTAATACCATGGACTATGATGTATAGATTTTCATTTGTGTGTGTTATACTAGGTTTTATAATAACTCATGATTAATATAAGAATGTAATATATTTGAGAATAAAAATCATGGTTGTCTGTAATGTGACTGAATTCGAAAAATGAAGCTTTACGGTAGTATAGAATTAGCATACTGCGTTTTATCCTTTTCTCGACAAATACGTATTATTGTGGGGTTTTGTTATTTTGCGTGAATTTAAATTTTTGATGAATATTTTGGAAAAACAACCTAAAGGAAAAATAATAATAATTTATTGTGCCGAGGTGTTTTGTTATATTGTATGCAATGTTCACACATTATATTTAACGTAGAGATGTATCAAATACATTTCTCAAAAGTTATTTTCATGTCAAGAACTATAAAACTTGTTTACACAAATTTCATTTTTTAAAAATAAGAGCAATTTTGTTATAAAATTCTTGAGCGAATAAAAAATTACGTTTCTTTAAAAATGCACAAAAACTCTGAAATTCTATTTAAAATGAATTAAAAAGTGAAATTCTATTAAAAACTACATAATCAGCTTCAAAAAAGACTCCACCCGTTTTTCATCATTCAAATCAGGAAGAATGCAGCACAAATGTCATGATGTGGGGAACTATTTGTACTAAAGCAGGATGTGCCCATTACAGTTCATGTCTGAAAAAATCAAACACTTAGAGATAACTCAAAAAGTATTCCGAAAATTAAAGGATACAGCCAAAGATTTGATTGTTTTATTAACTTCGCGCTCAGAAGTAACACAAGAGCTATTGGCGAAGGACCTCATAAATTTTAACGCCAGTATTAGGACAAGGACGACATCTGAGCCGGCACCATCTTTCACAACAGGACAATATGACTTTGAGCCTCGATAGATGATTTCATGTGCATCAGCCTCTGTACGTGACAGGTCTTTAGTAGCACGAGAGCTCAAACCCGTGACAGAACTCTAATAATTCCTGCCACGGGCTCTTGACCATGACCAGGGATGTCTTAAGGAGTGGGCCAACTGGACCCAGGGCCTCGACCACAGTGGGGGCCTCATATCTTTCTTGACTCAGTCTTAGTAAGATCATGATTCGAAAAATGTCAACGGTCAAATATTTTTTCCAATTGTATTTTCCGAAAAACTGGGAATTTTTGGGACATGTCAATTGGCTACATGTGATGACCGTTGTCCACGTATAGCTAAGCCCTATCACCATACACCCTCATTATTCATTTAGTCAAAAGGTGGCAGTCGGTCCAGCCAATTTGTGCAATATTAAGTCATGCCCATTTGTTTTTTTTCGGGTTATTGTTTGTACGAGTATTTGACAACCTATGCTATATACTGTCTACTCTTAAGGATCATAAGTAGTGCTTACATTTGTGTAAGGGCCCAGGAACTTTAGAAGTCTTAAGACGTCCCTGAACACGATCACTCCTCTACCACAGCCCTTTCCTCCTGTGAGATATCTTCCTATATATTTGTTCTCTTTTCTTAATTTCTTTTTAATATATTATCAGGTTTATATCTTCCACGTGTTGTATTAGGCTTAACTTTTCAACTTGGTGTTTTTTTTTCCTATTATGTCTAAAATTTCTGCTGTACGGGGAAGGTTGGGTTCATAAAGCATTGCTAACCCTAAATCGCTGGCCTAATTCAGCGACAGCTTTAGAAATCATAATAGGTCTCCAGTTTAGTCCAGACTTTCTTGTATCTACATTTGTTGTGTCTGGTGAATTCCAATTTCTTTCTTCTTTAGCACTGTAGGTTCTAGTACTTCTTCACTTTTACTTTATTATACTATATATATATATGAGTGAGCGAATATTAACATCCATATATATATATATATATATATGGATGCATGTGTGTTTTAATTAACTTCTAATGCCCTAACCTGTCTTATTGTTGTTTTTATATGAACGTTTATTAAAGTGTTATCACAATTCTTTAAAGATTAGTTTTAAAAATAAAGTTCCTGTTTTCATTCTCGTAAAAACTTCTTTCAGAGAATTTTTTTTTTTATAAACATCAAAAAACTTGTTACACAAATGAAGAAGCAAGAAATACATACAGCTTCATCCTAATGTAATTTCTTCATTGCGTGGTGCGTAGGTTCAGCGACATTTCGATATCGCCAGTGGAAGGCGAACATCATTAAAAATTTAATTAGAAAATATCAATGCATGAATTAATTTCTTGTTATAAGACGATGTTTCAATCTAAAGCTTCCTACGCTTTTCTGTTTATTAATTAAAAACGGATTAAATTTTTAAATGTAAAAAATTAAATTGGGCGCCTGTATATCTTGTGAATGAAGGCTCCGGTATATATTAAATTCGTAAATGTAATATTGATCCAAGGAATTTTTACCGGGTGTCGTAGAGAGACTGACGGTTTTCAAAAATTCATGGCAGAAAAATGTGTCGCAAATTTGCGTGGAGGGAAAGCAGCTGACAACTCAAACTATTTCACTAATAACAGATTTATTTACAGACAAAGGGAGAACACATCACTATGCGAAGACAAATTGATGTATATACACAAAGAAATATTATAACAGATTATTTACAGTAATGGAAAACGCACTCGTTATGAACAAGCTTTACAGCACTTCAGATATGACTCTGTAGAACAGTTCCTCTAGTAAGAACTCAGACAGATAAAATCTCTGTCTTATCACAGACAATACACAAGCAGATTCTGAACTCAACTGACTGGACATTCATCTCAAAGGTCCATCATATAGCCTCAGCGAAATTTCTAGAAGGGTCGATTCCACAGACTTCCCGATGGTTCCTTGGCAATACAAGTTGTCATCAAGGGAGATACAGTCGCCAATCCGGTAACACTATTTTATTTTTTAGATTATCTTACTTTAAGTTTATTCTGGGAAGGGAAATTTCCTGTTAAACTCAATTTTTTCCAAGGAGAATGTTACTGCTGGGAAAACAACATACGTGACTCAACTTTAACTTTCCACAATCCCACAATCTCTAATCAAACTTGAAAATAATCATAATAAACCATGATTGTTAGGCATTCTAACAACAAAGGTTATAATCCCTTTCGTATTATAGCTTGTTATCGTCAAAAGAAACAATCGATGAAATGACAGTTAATTGTAAGGCGTGTAAATCCATGTATTGGGCAAGCACTTATGTAATACACACATGCTTGAGAAAATCAATAGGAGAAAAATAGTTAGGAATCTGGAGGGAAAAAAATTCATCTTTTTTTCATGTTTCTCTCTTTTTAAAATATAATGTTTTCTCTAAAATAAATTGCCACATTTCTATTAGTATTTTAAGGCCAATAGAAAAATAGTTATAATTTTGTTTGTTTGATCACTAATGATTTTCGAGCTCTTAGCATCTTTAATAAAATACACTTTTTTTTTCATTTTACTTTCAGCATATAGATTAAGATAGATTTTACACACAATATATTATATTTTACCTTCCAATCAAAGTATATAAAGTAAAAGTATATTGATAAGGCGATTTAAAATATATTAATTCAGTATTCACTTCTGTTCCAGATAATTTTTTATGCCTTGGCATACAAATTAAAAAGCATTTAATGCTTTTTACCTTTCCACGTGAGAGAGTGTTCCCGGTACCGTTGAGAAAAGGGGCTGGAGTGAATATTTGAAACAAAACAGAACCGATGCACTATTATAGGTAGAGATAGTTCCACTGGAGTCATTTCAAGACGCTAAAATCAACAATGGCATATAAAATGAATGACATCCTTCAGATGTCCTAAAATGTCAAGGGGTTAAGATGCAGTAAAGTTTGACAATTAAGGCACAAGATTTAATTCTTAACTTCCCAATTTTTAAAATTTCTAGGAAAAAATTATATCAGCTAGTTCTCAAGTAATAATAAAAGGGATATATATATATATATATATATATATATCCCTTTTATTATGATGTTTTAAATTGAATTTCAGTCAATTTTTTGTCTGTTGCAGAAGTGCAACATTGCTGAGTATTGCTGTAAATTACAAAACTTTTTTTTACATGAGGATTTTATTATTCATCATAAAATGTTTAAATTTCTTACCTGGTAATTTATTTCGTCAATAAACAAGAGGAAGCATAAAATATAATGGATTCTTTTCATAGCAAAAACACAGCTCTTGAAGCATCAGGGATTTTTATAATTGTGATTTCTGGAAAAATGTACTTCCACCTAGTGAAAAAATTAGCATGCATTTCATTGAAGTAATCTTTTTTTTCCCTCAGATAAGTGATTTGTAGGTAATTAAAAAAATATCGAGTCAGTTAAAATAAATCATATGTTGCAAAAATGCAACAGTGCGAAGTTAAGGGTTAATACAAGAGTGTACTTGAGTTTCATTTAATTTCCTAACATTATTATTTTTAAATAATGTATGACAGAGTTATGAGTGCACCAGGTTAGTTTATTGTTTGTTAAATTCTGAATTTGTAATATGCATCAATGATTGTAATTTTTCTCAACAGTTAAACCCAAAATTCTCCACTGTAAAAATTTTAACTTGAATTAAAATGCGTCGAGTTCGCTATCTCTCGAAGCTTATGTTTATTCCGGGCTAATTTTTCACCTCATGGTATTGGATAACAACGATTTGGGACGCACAAAATCTCATTGGGAGCTCTCGTAGCTAATAAAGTTACCGCACCAGGTGCAACGCTCTAAATTCATAGAAATGTGCAATCGCGGTGTTGCCAACCCGGTCGTCTTTATCTCGATTGAAAATGGTTGCAGTGGAGCTTCATTAATTTGCTTCTCTCGCCCAAAGGGTTTATTCATTTGACAGTAAATGGGACCGAAAAGCTTCATTTATCGTCTGCCAAGTAGTTTACAAACTGTCACTATGTTTCGAAAGTTGAAACGAAGTGAGTTGACGAAGTGGTCTAAGCCGCTCGAGAGTCTAAATTACTTTCAATAGGAAACGATGGAGACAAAGTAAAAGCTGGATCACTGATCATGCGCGGAAACAAATTTCAATTCAATTATCAACACTTGACCTATGGTGCGACAGGTATAAAACAGTTAAATTATAGAATCTATGATTGCAATTATTGGTTTATTTTAGCAATTGCTTTGAGATCATTATAAACGAATAGATTTGTACTGATCGAATTCAGAAGTTGACATAATAGTTTAATCAATTTGATGAAATTAAAATAGGAAAGTTGTTTTTTCACTTTTAAATCAAGCATTAAGTTATTTTATTTTTATACATTTAGAAAAATAAATAAAATTAATAAAAGATAATAATAATAAAAAAAAGTAATAAATAAATAAGAACATAACTCTGGGAATATATTTTTGTTGCAATTAGCAACTATTACTGAAATATAATTCACATTAATAATATATGCTTCGATTAAATCTCCCTTTTAAAAAAAATATTATTTCTCGTCTATTAAATAACATTCAAGTGCAATAACAATTAATTAACAAACCGTGCTAGAATCCCATTTAAGTTATTTATTTGTAAGTGATTTTATTTTTTATGATTACAGTAATACTTCAACTTACGCAAACGCGGACTAAGGTGATTTTCAAATCTCGTCGATGCGTCTTTTGTTTGAGAACTTCGCAACTCGATTACCTGATGAATGAGTGAGTGAGTGAATATTAGCCTCGCACTGTTCAGCTACACGAGGGCTTTTGGCAACGGAACTCGTCGTTTTGAACCATGGTCAAGTGACGAGGACGACACCTGAACCGGCACCTCTCCTAACTACCATACCCTACTAACGAGAGGACGTTTGAGTTCTCGGTAGATTTAACTTGCTTCGCTTCCCTACACGTCGGGTCTTTAGTGGTACTGGGCTCGAACTCATGACATGCCAGCTATGATCCGATACTTTAACTACTGTGCTACCGCAGCCCCCAATTACCTGATGAAATTGGCAATATGATTGAAGAAGTTGTCGATCTTGCCAGGAAAATAAATTTAGAAGAGCACAGTGATGATGTTCAACAACCACTGGATTCCCAATATCAGGAGCTTACAATTGATGAGAGCTCATAGAAATGCACGAGATAAAGCAAGACATCGAATAGCTTGAGTTTTAAGACCCAGTTCAATCAGAAGATCAAAAGACGGTTGGTAATTTGACAGAAGGCATCAATTTAATTGAAAAAAGGGTTAAAGAAAAATTTCAGAAAATATAGACTCCAACGAAGAGTGTATTTTTTCAACAAAACAAGGAATAATACTAAAAAAAAAATGAATAGCATGCTACGAAAATATTTTGCGAGAGAAAAAGAAACTGACAGACAACTTTGTTACATTTTATAAAATCTTCTATACATCAAAATAACTCAGGTTTGCGATATTGTATTTATGTATCTAAGATTTCATTAAGCATTTTTCCCCTAAATTATAATTATCTGTTGTCTCTGGCCACAATTAAAAATAATTCATACGTATTTATACGCGCGCGCGAAATTATACCCCGACTTTCGTAAATTCGACTTACTCAGTCCCACTTATCGCGTGGCCGCGGTAGCCGAGTGGTATAAGTATCGGATCAAGGCTTGCCTTGTTACGAGTTCGAGCCCAGTACCACTAAGGACCCGCTGTGTAGGGCAGCGATGCACGTTAAATCTGTCGAGAGCTGAAACGTCCTCCCGTCGGTGTGGTGTGGTAGTTAGGAGAGGGGGTGCCAGCTCAGGTGTCGTCCACGTCACTTGACCATGGTTCAAAATTACGTGGTCCGTCGCCAAAAGCCCTCGTGTAGCTGAACAGTGCGACGTTAATATTCAATCAATCAACCCACTTATCGCGTAAATTCGGGATATTACTGTAATACTCTCTGCCATTTAATTAATGCTCAAAATATCTGATATATTAAACACATTACGTAGGAAACGTGACTTTTGTTTCCGTTTTCTGAACAATTAAAAGATCTTTCTAGGTTTGAATGAACGTTATACTCTCGAAACCATCTTGAAGATTTTTATTTGTGGTAGACCACATAATTTTAAGCCCAGTGGCTGAGTGGTTAGTGCATCGCGCTTTCACACCACGGGTCCGAAACTCCAACCCCGGGCTGGGCAAGGTAGACTCAGCCGTTAATTCCTTCAATGGGTCGATAAAATGAGTACCAAGCTTGCTTGGGAACTTAACACTGAAGGATTTCGCGTCAGACTGACCGCCTGACCGGAACATCTGCTATACACCTCAGGGCCCAAGGTCGTGTAAACTGAGTTGGACACAGTAGACCTTGCCCCTCATGGGATGTCATGCCGCTGAGTTAAGACCACATAATTTTGAACTTCGTGACGATAATATTACCTGAAATGGCAAGGATTCCACAGGTGATTAAGGTTCTTCGCAGATGATTTTTTTTGTTGATTATAATTCTATGTATATAGTAGGTAAAATAATTTCAAGCAAGTACCAATAATTGATTAATAATAATTAATTTAGTAGCAATAATTAAGTGATTTAATTATCTGTTATTAATAATTTATTTTATTAATTAATGCTAATTATTTATTCTACTTTTTTACTGGGTTTTGTTTCCGACAGTCAATAAGATCAAAAGAATGTGTTTGGCGGTGTATTGGAGTATGATACTAGAATAAAATGGGCTTTTGACTCTTGAACTTCCCTTGCCCCTTGAAAAATTCTTGTTTGCATCACTGAGTATATACAACAGAAAATGTTTTAGTCATATTAAGCAATGAAGCATGTTGCTCCTTAAATAAAAAAGGAATATAATACTGGATTAAAATTTCACTAATTTTAGACGAATGAACAGAATGAGTCTGTTTTAAATAGTACTAATTCCAAAAACAAAATACTACAAATATTGGAATAATAACCTTTATTTCTCCATATATATTCCCCAGAACCCTATTAATTAATCGACTTAAAAAGTTTCTAATATGGCTATCATATTTTAGAAATCTCTTATTTATATTTTTCAACACTATTTTCATTCGAGTGAATTATAAAAATTGTACACTGCTGGCCACACAAAAAGCAACTCCCTGAAGGATGCATGCAAACCATGTGAAATTTACATCATGCGTTGGGATTTACATCATGCATGAGATGAAATATGCAAATCATTAGCATAGCGCAGACGCACGTCACGGGCGACAGTAGCGCCACCCGCAAGCGCTGTATAAAGAGAGAGCAGATTGGCAATTTGAAGTACAAAAATTGTTTATTTGAGCAGTTTTTTTTGTGTGTAAATTATTTACCTATGCCTCGTGGTAGATATCGAGCGTCTTTTGACTAAGTTTCTGAATTCGACCGAGGAAGAATAGTAGCCTAAAGGGATTGCGGATTACCCTTCAAAGAAATTGGTCAACGTGTTGGATGAAACCAAGTAACTGTGATGCGGTTATGTCATCGCTAGATGCAGGAGAAAACGGCGGACCGACGGGGCTGATCGCAACCATCTCGTTGCACCACTGCCCGAGATGACAGGTGGATTGTGCGCATGGTATTGATGGATTGGGCAGTCACATCACGAATCATAGCACAACAGATTCAGTCTGTTACGCATCATTCCGTGTCCACTCGTACTGTTCGACACCGTTTGCAGCAGAGAATAATGTCTGCAAGGAGCCATTGCTTCGTTTATCCTTGACTGGAAACCACAAGCGTTGCGCCGCCAATAGTACGATGAACGGCCAGCATAGACAACTTAAGGGAATGACATTGTGTTTTCTGAGGAATTCCACTTCTCCCTGCAACATCACGATGGTCGGATTCGATTTTGGAGACACCCCAGAGACAGGCTGCTAAACTGTTGCGTTATGCATCGCCACACTAGTCCTGCACCCGGTATCATGGCTTAGGGGTGGTATTGGATTTCACTGCTGTACCCTTCTAGTACGCATTACCGTTACACTGAACAGCCAGCTCTACATCTCTGAGGTGTTGGAGCCTGTGGTCCTCCCATACATTCAGCACTTGTTATCAGCCATATTCCAATAGGATAATGTACGACAATACGTGGTATGCAATGTTCAAGAGTTCTTTACCCATTAGATTGAATTACTTCCTCGGCCTGCTTGTTCTCCCAATCTATCGCCAATCGAAAACGTGTGGTCTATGGTTGCACAACGACTGGTCCGGGATACACTATCCTCTGCTACACCAGATCAACTTTGGCAATATGCCGAAGCCGCATGGAGTGCTGTACCCCAAGGATACATCTAAATCCTCTTTGATTCTAAGGAAAGGCGGATATAGCTAACAATGGCGGCTGCACTAACTACTGATTTTGTCATCATCCACACGTCAAAAGAGGCTGTAATTTTAATCGTTGGATCTTTAGGCAACATGTTATCTGCCAAGCAAATTTCATTGTGGTCTCTCTGGGATTTCTTGGTGTTGCATTTTGTGTGGTCAGCAGTGTATTTTAAGAGATATCGTGAGTGTGTGAGTAGCTTTTTTCTCATTTACATATAGATTGCACATAGCATGTACTCTGTTGCATCTATTATCCTATATTTGTATTATCTTACCAGTATAGTTATCTTTCTTTAGTTACTATTTTTTTAATTTATTTTTGGGGTCATACATATGTGTGTGAATGGAAGTAGTTGAAAACACACACGCATTAATGAAAAATTGTTCCAACTTCCTTTACTTTAAAGACAAACGAGCGCTGTTGGTGATGGAATTTTTTAAGTTTTCAAGGGACTAGGAGGACACTTCTCTACAACGACGTGTGAAGATGAGGCTCATTTCCATTCATATAATCCATAGACTTACCTCCTGCTACTTAAAAATCAAATAATTTATGAGTTAAAAATTATATATTTTTTTGGTTAGTTTATTATTGTTTAACCCCTTTCTTAGTCATCCGAATACGAGTAACTCAAACTCTCCAAATTTGGAATTCCTACCTAGGGCTTGGGGAAAAGAAAAACGTGTCTTTATTCTATTGATCTGAAACGTGAGTTCGTTTTGTTACAGTAAATTTTTTAGATGTAATTTACTAGTCTCACAAAAGTAAAGCGTTAACTATTTCGTATTTATTGTAAGGAATGAAACCGAAGGTTTGTGCGTGGGACTCTGATTTGTATATATCGTTACGTAGATCGGGATTCGTGAACTTTATGCAATGTCAGTTCTAAAGAACAAAACGGTTATTCAAGAGGGATAGAATTTATTGACTAAAATAGTCCTTAAAATTCAGGATAAATAGCAGCAAAACTTGTACAAAAAGTTTCAAAGGTTCCCATATCTTCTACAGAACTCAGACACAACTATCAGAGTCTAAAAATACAGGCACGTAAAAATAAAGACTATACGCATGCAACCGCTCAGTCGTAGGCAGACATACCAAAGTCAATAATAATTCAATAGCTGAAGTGGAACTAACTGTCTCAGAAAGCGACCTCTATTTGTAGTCTACGCGGCTACCTTCCTCTGTTTTTTCGAATAATCTACAGTACTGTGCGAATTAATTGGGGCAAACAAATTTTTCGTAAATTGTTCCTTTCTCGGGGATTTTCTGCCTCAAACTGGTTTCAACTGCATTTTCTTACAACTCGTGACTGTCCATGACTAGCCTAAATCGGTTTGACCACGTGATCATGACATGTTGAAAATTTTTCCCTTCAGTTGCTGTAAGAAGTGGTCGCTTGTGTGAATTGTCTCCTTCTGACGTGCATTTTAAAAATGGATATCACACCCAGGAAAAGAACTAGAATTGTTGCCCTTAGTCAGCATACTTCTATGACTGTGAGGGTATTGCTGAAGCAGTCGGAGAAGGAAAATCCAGTGTTTCAAAAGAATTTTGGGACAGTCTCCAAAACGAAAGAGTAAATGCAAACGCAAAAGCTAGACCACACCTCAAATAGACAAATTTCTTTTACTAAATAGTACAATGCATCCTTACAAAACAAGTAGAGATTACCAGAGAGAATTATTAGCTACTTGAGTGAGCGTGGATTCATCGACAGTTCAACAAAGGCTTATTGAAGATGGGAGATTTGCAAGAAAACCAAAGGAAAAACATTTAACACCTGCAATGAAGTAAAAACGTGTGGATTGAGCAGGAAATATTATTCCTGGACTGTATAAGAGATTGGACAAATGTTGTATTCAGTGACGAAACACATTTTCTTGTGCAAGGGTTTCGACTAAGATTTGTCAGGCGAAGTGGTGGAAAACCCATCAGGGAACAACATCTTATTCAAACAGTTAATCACCCTCAGAAACAGATGTTCTGGGGTTATTTTACTTCTGGAGGACCTTACAGCTTAGTACCAGTTGAAGAGATGAGGAACTCTTAACAGCACATTTCTATAATAGAAAGTAAAATTGTGCCTATGGTGGTGTGTGTGTTGGAATCTTTCAACAAGATCTTGCTCCATGCCATACTTTTAGGCTAACAAAGAATTTTTTTTCAAAACAGAAAATATAATGATTTTGGATTAGCATGGTAATTCTCCTGATGTAAATCTCATCGAAAATTTGTGGAGAATTGTAAAGAGACGTATGAGTAAAATGGACTGCTTCCAACATAGAAAATGATTAGAATACTATAAAAGTTTGGTTTCGTGATGACGAGATCAAAAAATTATGTTCTAATTTAGTGGAATACATGCCAAACCGTGTACACGATCTTATTCAAGATAGAGGAGGACATATTTTGTATTATATTGCGCATGTAAGTTAACCTATACTAATTAAACAACATTTGTGAAAATTTTTGTGTTTGTCCCAATTAATTCGTATAGTACTGCACTTGCGTCATGGGTCATGACGTCATAGACTTCTCCAGAAATTTCGAGAAGCAACCATATGGTCACCAAGTCGCCAATTGATTGATTGAATATTAACGTCGCACTGTTCAGCTACACGAGGGCTTTTGGCGACGGACCACGTAATTTTGAACTATGGTCAAGTGACGTGGACGACACCTGAGCTGGCACCCCCTCTCCTAACTACGACATCACACCAACGGGAGGACGTTTTAGCTCTCGACAGATTTAACGTGCATCGCTGCCCTACACGGCGGATCTTTAGTGGTACTGGTCTCGAACTCGTGACAAGGCAAGCCACGATCCGATACCTATACCACTCGGCTACCGCGGCTAATAAGTCGCCAAAAGGGGTCACTAAAAATGATATTATCTTGGCTGTATCTCCAATATTTCGCCAAGTTCCCACTGAAACGCCATTATGATGTAAAGACCGGCGTTGTATGCGAATATTACAGTTTTTAAATAAATGTAATACAAAAGTAATGTTAACTTTTGAAACATGCAGATTTAAATTATTTACACTATTTTAAGATCAAATTAAGCACTAATTCCCTAAAATTTATAACAATATCATATTCTAAAAGATTTTTGAAATCCTAATTCGATATTGCAATATTATCCTTAAATTATTGTATTTAGCTTCACACAAAAAACACTATTATGCCATTTGATTTCTACAATTATACAATTTTAAGTAAAATACTACTACAATTCATCTTTATATATGCATGCCAAAATATTAAATATCATATTTCATGTCATATTTCATAAAACATTTTTTTTAACAAAATAAATTTTTTAAAACCTTTTTATTGTTACGAAAAAAAAAAATGTATTTTCTGATGCAATTTTTTAAAAATAAAATAAAAATTATTTTTAATTCTTCTAATGTATAATAAAATTATTTTGGCATTTGAGTGAGTCTGCGCAGTCGCCCAATTTTTACTTCAACTATTTCCTCGTCT
>BMAV01026259.1:110232-129661 GCA_019973955.1 Trichonephila inaurata madagascariensis | reverse complement strand
AAAGAAACACACAGGTGTTTCTTTGTTTTATTTTTAAATTTTTTTAGAAGGTGTAAATATCACAAAAAATAATTTAACTTATAAATTATAACAGTATATAAAGAATCACAAAGTAGAGGAACATCTTATTTATTTAAATCACAAAAAAGTGTAAATATCACTATTCAGTCTGTGGTACTGTTAACAATTTTTGAAATGTGATCTTAAAAATCATAATGCATCAATTGTACTGTCATTAAGCCTGGAACGTAATTGTGAGCAAAAATGACCAGCTGTCGAAAATGCTCTTTCGGCATCTACACTAGTTGATGGTACTGTTAGCAAAACTCGATATAATTTTTCCAAGTATTTACCTCTAAATCCCTCACCTTTTTTTCAAATAAATTGATTTCTCGTCGGATAGTTTTGGCCCGCATCCTTGGATGATTCACATACTTGTATTTTACCACTTCTCTTGATTGTACGATGCAACTTTGTATTCCCAGTCTAAATAATTTCGCCCATTAGGGAGACATAAAAACAAAACCGTATACTATTTTGCTATGTTGGCGATCCCTGAAATAACGAAAAACCGGTATTTAAACGTGTGAATACCGGTATTGCAAAATTGTAGAAATTGCTCAAAATACCGGGACTCGGTATCCTGGTATTGCAATCCCTAATCAAAAGGGTCTAAATAATTTCATAATTCAATTCGATTCAATATTTTTTCATAATCGTAAGTTCTTTAGATTTTTCTTTAATTTCTTTTGTATACATTTCATTGAGGGAAATATTGTCAAATGTTATGAGCGTATCATCAGAATGTGTACGAGTTTTAAAAAACACATTCAAAAAAGCTTTTATTGATTTTTATCCATTTGAAGATAGCTGAATGAATTTTTTTCAATTCTTACTATTAGGTCACACTCTCTATATTTATCAATTACTACTATTAACTCACTCTCTCTCCACATATATTTATTCGTTTATTTATCTATTTATCTTGGTGGAATTTTCAATCGTTAATAAAATACATTTTAAATCGCTCGATTGAGCTGAAATTTTATATACATGATTATTTTGGATGACAATACAGTAATTTAACTATAATTCATAAAAATTAATTGATTATAACTAATTATTTAAAGAATTACAAATACAGCCACGTTGGCATCATTTTCGGTGACTTAGCGACCCTTTTGGCGACTTGTGTCCAAACTTGAAAAGATTTTTTTCTCACGTTCTAAAGCATTCAGTTGAACTGAAGTTTTATATACACGATTGTTTTGGATGACACTACGATGCTATAATCATAATTAATAAAAATTAGTTACCACTTAATGTTGTGATTCTGTCATATGTATATACATTTATTAACTATTTAATAAAAAAGTAGCTAAAATAAAAAATGTTCTTTGTTGATCTAAGTAAAAATTGACTTAGTTTTTTTAATATTTGTTTGTAAGAAAAAACGGGTGATTGTGGTAGTGTAGTGATCCCAGTCTAGAACACGTGGCCGGCTTATTTCGAGGCCTAGTGCTACTGAAAACCTACCTTGTAGGTCCCTGATGCATTTTAAGTCTGATGGGGCTTAAAGTATTCTCGTCACTTGACTGAGATTCAAAATTACTACGTCCGTCACTAATACGTGTTTTATAGAACGAAGTTAATTAACTCTCACTCACTCAAGAAATTGGTTAAACATTTTTTAATAGTAATTTAATCTGAAAACAGTGCTCTTCTCTCTGCTTCATATATATATATATATATACAGTCGGACCTCTACATAACGAAGTCGCTAAATCCCGGAAAAAAGTTCGTTATATGGAAAATTCGTTATAAAGAGGTTCATTTTTTAATATACTTTATAAACCACATGAAACAAATTTTAAATTCATAAACACTATATATTAAAAAAAGTAATTATTCACACCTTTTTTAAAATTAATATATGTTATATATATATATATATATATATATATATATAACCTTACCCATCAAGGAAAACTGCAAGGAAAACAACAACAACAAAAAAAGAATGTAGAAGAATTCACTGTATTTTCAATATTAAAATATTTTTATATTAAAATTAATGAATTTTAAGGACATTTTATAATTTAAAGCATACAAGTAATATTAAACATGCATTTTATAATTAGAACACGGAGACACGGGACAACTCCACTGAGGGTGAAAGAGGATATCGTAGATGTCTCTAGTGAACTGGGCAATGGGGGTTAAAGGCTGCACTTCTTGGATAAAACGTTCAGAACTCTATTGTTCTCGGCGAGTTAGGATCTAATAAAACCAATTCAAAATTTATGACCACTATAAAATGTGTTAAAGAGAGAATGACTTGAAATTTTTTCAGAAATACTTTAAAAAAAGGCAGAACAAAAATTGAATCACAAAAGAAAAAGTTCGTTATATAGAAAATGCCATTCGCTATAGAGAGGTTATTTTACGAAGAAAATCGTGAAATGTTCAAGCTTCCAAGAAAAAGTTCGCTATATAGAAAAATTCGATATATAGAGGTTCGTTGTATAGAGGTTCGACTGTATTGAAACCACTTTAGTTTCCTTTCTGAAATATATTTTAAGTCAATCTAATGCATTCCCTTCCAAAATACTATCCATGGTTCAAAATTACGTGGTCCGTCGCTAAAAGCCCTCGTGTAGCTGAACTGTGCGACGTTAATATTCAATCATCATCCAAAATACTATTTTATTAAAAGATTACAAAAATCTAAATGTTTTTTGCTTTTTAATTTAACTCTTACAGAATTTTTTATTATATAACTGGGTACAATTATCTCGGTAATAGAAGTATTTATGATATAGAGTGAGGTAAGTATATATATATAAATAATTTAATACTGAGAATCTTTCTTTAGATCTCTTTTTTGCTAAACAAGGAATGCTGCAAGCATACTTAAAACATTGTATGCATTCTTACGAATAATAGGAATATGTTCCCTTTCTAATAATTTATCTTTTCATCGCCAAATATTTTTCTCTGCACTTATTGCGAACTATATATGTGGGAGTATAATAAGCTGTAATAGTTATTTCTTATTAAGTATAACTACGAACTTAGAAGATAAAAAATAACCAAGCAGATGGGAAATATAATTAACTAGAAAAGAGAAAATCCTACATATAAAGCTAAGAGTCACAAAATAATTCCTTGAGAGCTTATGTTTCACTGGTGGATTATTTTTTGAACAGAGTAACTAATATAAAATGTAATAATTTAAGACACAGAAACTGTACAATAACAAATATATATATATACACTTGCTAAAAAAAGTCTTTGTCTACGTCCTATTGCTTACATGAACAACGGGGTAAAATTTAAAAATTGGGATTTGAAAATTTTTTTATAAACTACATTTTATTTAGTTTATTTTAAGTATTCAGAATAACAAAAACAAATTTGGTTTGCTTTCATAGCTTTTAAAATAAAGACAGGTTGTAGCGATATTAACAAAAATCAAGTAGAAAAAGTCTGCGTTCACTGTTTTAGTAGTAACTATAAAAATTATTTAAAAAGGGATAATGAGCTATTTAATAGAGCTGTTTGGTTAACCTCATCTTTTGAGAACCTCCTGAAGTCGTTTCGGCATTGAACTATAAAAATCTTGTGGTTTCTTCAGCGCTTATCTTCTCCCATTGGTCCTTAAGAACACTCCTAAGCATATCCTTGCTAGATATATTGTGTTGACGAATCCTACTCTCCAGCAAATCTCATAGATGTTCTATAGAATTCAGACCAGAAGACTGGGGGCATGTACAGTTAATATGGGGCATTATACAAGAGCTAAAGCTTCACAATCTAAGCGGTGTGCTTAGGATCGTTATCATGTTGGAAACGAAACGATAATCCAAAGCCGATTTTGATGGCACTTTCCTTTAGATTGTTAAGGACATCAAGGTAATAATATTTGTTCATAATTGATTCGAACAAACGAACAACACAATTGCTCGCCATACACCCCCACACACCATGACTCCACCACCACTGTGCTTTACCGTTAGTGCTAAATGCTCTTTTTGAAGAGCTGTGCGAGGTTTTCTCGACACCAATCTACGACCTTTTATGCAGAAGATGCAAAATTTGCTCTCATTAGAGAATATCATAACCCTTCAGAACACAGGAGGCTTATGTATATGCTCTTTTGCAAAAGATATCCGTTTAAGCCGGTTGGGCATTGAAATATAAGGCTTTCTGCGAGCCACTTGGCTACGGTATCCGGCTTTTTTAAGATTTTTCTTGCAGTAACCACCCAAATGCTTTTGTTAAACTTCTCGTGAATGTCTGCTGCTATTTAAGTTGCAGTCAAACGCAGATTTTTCTTCACCATTCATATCATACTTCGTTTTTCTCTGATTGTGAGTTTAGATGGACGACCTAAACAAGGTTTGGATGTGTAAACTCTTGTGGATTTATAAATAACACACACTGGATAAATGGATACTGCTGTACGACGGATCAGGATATATCTCGACGATTTTTTGCATCTTTCCACATCTTCACAGTGATTTTACGCTCACTAATACTAATTTACTTCCTTTTACTTTCCATGTTCCTTGAATTGCTTCGTATCTCACAAAAACGTAAAAAATATCGCGTCACAATTTGCTTAAGCTGTTTTACTTGATAACTGAACGCAAAATTCTGTTAACCCAGTGCTTCTCAAAGTTTCAATATTCGCGACCCAATATTCAATCATAATTTTCATCGCGGTCCCCTCATACAATAACAATGTACTGAATTCAATAATACTATACTTTGAAGCTAAAGCTTCAATACGACTTTAACCTCTTAAGTGCCCCTGGCGTATATAAACTTCTCCCTCAGCCAAAGCGTTAATTTCCCCAGACGTATATATACGTTTTTCCGAAGTACAATCACTTCTATCCATAAAATTATCCGAAAACTTTGGAATGCAATAAAAGGACCTTAACCGTGTTTGCGAAGGATTTACTTTTTTCAGATTATTTGCTTCTTTATTCCTTACTTTCCGCCGCGCGGCCAAATACATCGCATACGCGCGCCTACGTGGAAAACGGCTGGCATTGAAAAACGAATCGCCTAACTTTTAATCCGCAGTTAAGGGTTTAATTATAAACAGTACAAAAATTATCAAGAGAAGTGTTAATTTTTGTATATAATTTTATATATGACAAGATCATACGGTCACTGGCAATTATTAAACTTGTTCTTAACTTTGTACTGTTAAATTAATTATAAAATACATTGTACTGATACATTTATTAGTATAATATGTCAATTCAAATGTGTATTTCATTTTTTATTATGTCAGAATGTATTTATTAATTTACTTGAAGGTAAACAAATTTAATTTAATAAAATTTTGTTTTCGACTTTTCAATATGCTCGCGCCCTCAAGGGGGGCGCACCCCACAGTTTGAGAAACGCTTTGTTAACCTATAACGCCGTTGATAAAAATTCCAGGAGTCAAGAATATTCAAATAGTGAACGCAGACTTTTCTGCCTACTATTTGTGTACTTTGCTACAAAGCTCCCGTTATCTCAAGTAGTTTTAATTCAAAATTAGCGAATTCATGCATGCTCAATATTTAAATAATAGTAAGCAAATTCATGAAATTTTGCTAGGAAAATTATATTTCTATTAAATTTTACCTTTGCTGTATGATTTCTTATGGGTGAACGCAGACTATTTTTCTAGCGAGTGTACGTAGAAAATTTAATTTTTCCGGATTTTGGTGGAGATTGAGCATATTAGAACTTCTGCGAATTTAATTGAATCAGCTCGTTTTTTTATATTGAAATGAAAATCGGTCCATCAGTGGATTCATGTGGGACCAGGGGTTCGAGTCCTGGTGACACTAAAGATCAGCCTTCTAGTGAGATTGATAAAAGTTAAATTTATCGAGTCTTAAATTATTCATGTTAGTGGGATTAAGGTATCGGACTGCGTTCGGAACCGTGATTTTGCAAAAGCGTGTAAATGGATAATATTTATATTTAGCATCACTTAGATTAGACAATGTATATAAAATTGGGTAGAGAATAGTATTACAATAAAAAATTATTTAACTATATTTTGACAAAAAAATTAACTTAGAATAATCTTTTTTCCAAATGTTATCGTTTTGTAAAAAATGCTTCTATTGTATTAATATTTTGCCTGCATATAGCTCAGACCTCTGTACAGAGGCTCAACTAGAATTTTTAAAACGTATAACTTGGAAGTCGATTTATCCATGTTTTACGACAACAGAGGGGAGAAGTTTTAAGAAAATACGCCGATAGATATTTTAAATCGTTGTAACTGAAAATAATGTGAATTTTTCAAAAATCACAGTTGAGCCTCTGTACAGAGGTCTGAGCTATAGACAGGCAAAATATTAATACAGTAGAAGCATTTTTTACAAAAGGAGAGCATTTGAAAAAAAGGTTATTCAAAGTTAATTTTTTGCCAAAATATTGTATTTAAATAATTTTTTTTTTGTCATAATGTCTTTTTAAAATAATTTTATACATGTATTCTAATCTAAGTGACACTAAATATCATGAAAATTATCCATTTATGTGCTTTTTTAAAATCATGGTTCCGAACGTAGTCGGATACCTTAAGGAAAGTCTGGAGGGTGGGGTTGCCGGCTCAGATGTCCGTTGCTAATAGCCTTTGTTGCTGCATTAGAGTGCGACGTTGATGGATAATCACATGTGTTCGTAACAGTTAAGGCTGTCTGCGGTAAAAGTACGAGAGCTTGAACTAAACTCGAAGCACATTTTTGGACAAAAAAATGCCCTAATTTCCATGGAAATTTGCAATATTATACCTCTATTAACAATATAGTGTTTTTAAAAATGCCAAAATATTCCATGAATATTTTCTTTTTTGTTATAATACGCGAAGGCACATAGCCCATTTAACATTACGGTATAGGAGAAAAAACGCGAAACACGTTTTATACGAGAAAAATGAATAAACTCGATTAATAACGGAAAGTATGATAAAAAATGCTGCTCTCTAAAGAATAGTGAAGCCTAAATATCATTAATGTTTCATTTCATTTATATCTGAAAAAAATGATCCAAATTCGGGTCCTATTCTTTAGCATTATCCGAAGACAGCCTTAAAGGTATTTTTCAATTCCTACGATTAGCTCACACTCTCTATTTATTTTTATATATCTTTTGGTAGAATTTTCAATCATTAATAAAATACATTTTGAAGCGCTCAATTGAGCTGAAATTTTATATACATGATTATATTGGATGAAAATACAATTTAATTATAATTAATAAAAATTAAAACTAATTATTCGAAGAATTACAGCCACGTTGGCATCATGTTTGGCGACCCTTTTGGCGACTTGTGTCAAAACTTAAAGATTTTTTTCCTCACGTTTTAAAGCATTCAGTTGAACTGAAATTTTATATACACGATTGTTTTGGATGATAATACGATACTTTAATGATAATTAACGAAAATTAATTACCCCTTAATCTTGTGATTTTGTCATATGTATATACATATTTATATTAATACTCACTAATTAATAAAAAGTAGATAAAATAAAAAAAAAATTCTTTGTTGATCTAAGTAGGAATTGACTTAAAATTTTTTTTTAATATTACTGGTTTGCTGTCGGATTATGATAGTTTTATTTATTTTTGAATTTCCAGGAAGAATCTCAGAACATGGTGTCGGATTATGGCTTCCAAATGGAAATAGTGAAACAAGGGATATTAAATGAAGTGGTTCATAGTCACTTTTTCTTCAACCATCACGATCTGGTCGTGCACGCTGTCGTCTTTTTCTCCGCTAACACCTTTTTCACGCATTTTGGATTGCCTCAGAAAGACACAGAAGTAAATCTTCTCTTCAACGTAAATAGCGCGTATGAGAAGTAAGTTTTTTTTCATCCTGCTTACTAATGCATTTAGAAAAGTTCTGTGACTTAATGCCACAAATTTTGATGGAATTCAATTTTTTTTGTAACTTGCGTACTATCGCAACCATGCCAGATTTCAAGATAACTCAGAAAAAAGGCAACCCCGTTCTCACACGTGTCGTAGGCGCTTCGTTTCATATTTCTCCGCTTCCCGCCATTTCAAGCCTATAGTTCAGCAATACTCAACGTGTGGCCCACCGAGCCTTTTTAAGTGGCCCGGTCAGGGCCCATTGTTCTGAGAAATTCACTTAAGAACATTGTATTAAAAATGTGGTGGATAATTCATTGTCAAGAAATCAAATATATCTATTTTGCTTTTTGCTGTCGTTGTCATACGAGCCTTTTTCTATTTGGAACGGTTACGGTTAGTGATAAAAGACAACAGTGGATTAGTGTCAATTTTATGGGTGGAACTAATTTTTAACTATCTTGCAAGCGAAAAATATTCGAAGAAAATATACCATTTCAAGACGATTGGGAAGTTCACTGTTTTGTAGTGAAAAACAAACATGGATCAGTAATTATTTAATTTGTCACGAAAGTGATGTACGTTAGAAATACAAATAAACAGGAATCATTCAATGACCCTTTTCCTCGAAGATCTCTTTCAAGAGGTGATAAATACGTTTTCTTGAATAATCTTTGCAACAGCAACAAATTGTTTTGTCGGTGGTAATATCATAACGGTAACAAAGACATCCAATGAAGTTTGTTATATTATAAGTAATCATATGAAACCGTTTACTGATGCAGAAATTGTGAAGGAGTGTTTCTTAAATGCTTCTTATTTAGTGTTAGTGACAAAAATAAAAAAAAATAATTAAAAAAAAGCAAAACAGGAGTTGTGTAATATTTTGATCAATATACCGCATTTTGAATCTCCAATGTTATCTTAGTCTTATAAAGCATTTCTCCCCCTCCCCCATTTATCTTCATGTTGCGGCCCGCGTGAAATAGCTGACATATGTATGCGGCCCAGCAGAAAAAAAAGGTTGAGTACCTCTGTTCTAGTTCATTGATATGACAAGCTTGAATACTAAAATACGGATCTGAGATTTACTAGATCTTCAAATAATAAAATAAAATAAAAAATAAATGAAAATAAATAACTAAAATCAGTTATTCTTTTTCTTTTATTGATCATAATTTATAATATTTTTTTGACTAAGCCCCGTATTTCTATCAGCGCATTTTATTTTTAGAATTCGGGCAATTTTATTCAATGTAACTATACAGGTTACAATAGTACGTAAGTACCATTTTGGTGAATAAGAATATAAAGACAAACTAATTCAGTGCATTATTACCATAATTGGGTGTCTTTCCTCGTCTAAAAAATAATCGTGATACAATTATTGGCCAAGTTCTCTTTTATTCTTGTTATATAATTGCATATTCAAAGTGCTCGAATGGTGAGGTATGGAAGGAAGAATGAAATACCAGCTACGCAGATTGTCGTTCTCGTCATTTCGATTGTCAATAGCCGTTTCACAGCTTTATAAAAAATTCTTTTCAACCTCTATACTACTGTACTAAAGCATACCGCGAAAAACTATTAAAAATAGTTAAGAATCACAAATTAAACTATTTTGGAAGCAATTTAACAAATATAAGAAATTTATACAGAAATCAAATACTCTTAAAAATTGAATTTACCAATACATCATGATTACAAATTATTTAAAATGAATAGTATGATAAAGACATGTAAAATGCAGATTTCCGAATAAAAGTACAAAAGAAAATCTTGAGTAGTATTGTTCTAAGAACTGCGAATTTCAAAATTCGACTTTACAAAGAAAATATTCTAACAAAATATCGGCTACTTTAAATTAAAATGATCTAGATGTGGTGTAGAAATTCAGAGAGAGAGAAAAGCAGGTACTAGATACCACCTTTATCACTTGACCAGAGTTTTGAATTAGAGGGTCATTGACATAGTGCAACTTTTAGCGTTTTACTCATACAAGATGACTAACTTGTTGAATGGGAGTGAGTGAATGTTACCGCCACACAATATTCAACTCGAAGGCTTTTAGCGACGGACCTCGTAATTTTGAAGTCAAGTAACGAGGACTACACCTGAGATGGCACTCCCTCTCCGAACTTCCACACCACACCAACGGATAGACGTTTGAACCTCAACATATTTAACGTGCATCGGCCTTCTCTGCACGGCAGGTCTTCAGTGGTACTTCAGTGGTCTTCATTCATGACACGATGGCCACGAGTCAGTTACCTTGACCACTAGGCTACCACGGCCACCTAACTTGTTGAAGGGAATAATTCTTTTTCATTTTGTTGCGGAATAATATACTGTGTTGATGCCCGTGATAGCCTTGTGGTCTTGGTAGCAAATTCGTGTTCGGTGTTACTTCTGACGAGTCTTAATTCGATTTCTGGAGCTACTAAAGAGGAATTATCCAATGCTCATTAAATATGTTCGATGTTCAAGTACTCATGGTGCATGGTGTGGAGGTTTGGACAGAGGTTTCAGCGGTAGTGCAGTCCTTGTCACTTGACGATAGTAAAAAATTATGAGCTCCGTCACCAAAGCCTGGCTCCAATCTATCGTTAGAAATCCTTCCATCCACTTTATACTAATATCATGTATTAAAATTGCCTATTCAATCCGGGATCAAATTCCTTAGGTGGGAATGGATTTTTTTTCCTTCTCAATCTTTAAACCTTATTTTTTTTCTCGCATAATATATTTCTTATGTTATTATTTTTATTATATTTGCTTTGTATATTTGTATTACGGTCACGCACATGTATGTATATAGTGCAGTTTCATTTAAATTTGTATTTTGTCATTTTACTGTCTTCTAATGTTTCGTAAAATGTAAACTTTGATTTTTTTTTCCAATAAAGTCTGGACGTGGTAGTGGTTGTTTCCCGAGGAATCGGTCTGTAGCTCTAAAACCTTCTCGGGTGAGCTCGGTTCCTTTGGGCATTTCTCCTTCCCCCAATAGCCCTAGTGCAGCTCTTAAGGGTGGCCGCGGTAACCGAGTGGTCAAGAGTTCGAACCCAGTATCACTAAAAATCCACCGTGTATGTAATAGATGCATGTTAAGTCTGTCTAGAGCTTAATCGTCCTCCCGTTGGTGTGGTAGTTAGGAGAGGGGAGTACCAGTTCCGGTGTCGTCCACGCCACTTGACCATGGTTCAAAATGACGTGGTCCGTCGCCAAAAGCCCACGTGTAGCTGAACAGTGCGATGTTAATCACTCACTCACGCAGATTTTAAGGACGACGCTTAGTAAAAAACTAAATCAAATTTTCTCAAACTTGTCATTTTTCACCTTTTAAAATTTTAATTTTTTTTCTGGAAACAAATTTTTCTAAGAATTTGCACTTTTTAAGCAAATAATAAAGCTCCAAATAATGTTTAAAGAATAAAGAAGCCCAAAAGAACCAACACAATCGGAAAAACTCAAGCATGTTCGCTTATAAATAAATCCCTTCGAGCTATTTCATTTGGTTAATTTTTGAGTATTCGAGAAAAATATGCTTGTCCTTGTAAAATTTCTCATTCAGACGTCAGTTTAACACATTGATTAATAATATTAGTGTCTGAAGTGTTTTGACCTTTCAAAACTTCTGCAGTCTGGAAGTGACATTGCATTCTTGTTTACTAAGAAACTCGGTGAGTGGATTGAAAGCTCTGTTGTCTGCTTGACTTTTGATCTAGTGTTTATGGAAATCGTGAAATATAGCGTTTAATTAGAATAAGTTGTACTGAAAGGTGATTTGGGTTTTGAATAATAGTGCCTAATATACTGTGTGGAACAAGGAACTGAGAATGGGAAAAGAGGCAGTTTTCAGGGAAACATTTCATTGTATGCGATCCTTAAAAATAACCGATAGTAAATGCCAGTTGTAACGTAGATTTTTTTTTATTTTTTTCATTTCACCCTTAGTTGAAATGTTGCCAAATATAAAGTGCAGTTGTTAAAAAAAAATTAACGCCGCACTTAATTTATTCGAATTATTGTAGCAGGACGAGATTGGTGTTAATCTTAAAGATCCAAAGGAAACTTAATTATGTTAATTGATTAATTAACTTTACATATTTAATTCACTTTTAAGACAATTTTTTAAGAATGGAATAATTTATTTTAGCATCTGATTTGTTATTTTAAAATTAGCCAAAATTTCATAGTTCGTAGATATCCATTTGAAAGTTTCTGAATCATGCGAAATGTTAAACAAAATAAGTTACCGAACGTTAAATGTTGGCGACAAAATTATTTTTTGGGCATTTTTGTGAGTTTCCTGCACTACGCGATAGACTATTTCTTTCTAGTTCTAGATAAACTAAGCGATCAGTTGTTTAGCGTCGCATTTCAAAGCTACACAAGGGAAGAGGACGGAATCTCAGCTGATAAGGTCACGAACTCGTAGACGGCATTGTCGAGTGATGGGTTTCTTTAATGGGAAACAAAATGTTGTCAATTCTCACACCCTCGAAGACTCGCCTTGTAGAAGGGCTGATGCGCATTAAATCTCACGAAGCTCAAAATCCTCCCTTTAGGGGAAGGGGTGCCAGCTCAAGTGTCGTCTTTGTCACTTGAGTGATTCAAAATCACGAGGTCTGTCACCATCACGTTGCTTTTCGCATGACGTTAGTAAACTCTCTTGCTTCTCATGAGGCAAAAGTAGCCTTGTGGTCAAGGTATAGGATCATGGCTGACTTGTCACGAGTTCGAGCCCAGTATCACTTAAGACCCACCGCGTAGGGAATCGCTGCAAGTTAAGTCTGTAGAGAGCTCAAACGCCCTCCCATTGTTGTGGAAGTCAAGAGAGGGGGATGCCAGCTCAGGTGTCGTCCTCGTCACTTGACCTTGGTTCATTTTTAAGCTGTCCGTCGCCGATAGCCCTTGTGTAGCTGAACAGTGTGACGTTAATATTCATTCACTCTCGCTTCTCATGGTAAAAACCTCTAAATCGATCATTTCATTGAATTATCTCCAATCATTCTGGTCAATAGCCAAAATTAAAACTTCAGATTGGAAATAGCAGGGATTAAAGGGGGAACCATAAATATGAATGTTATTTTGAATGAATTATCCATTTATAATTTTAAGTGGTTTACAAAATTTTGCAGTTCCACATCACAAAGTCTTTTCTTTTCGATTTTTGTAGCAATCTAGTTTTATATGTCTTGTGCACGAACAATGTACCCAATTTTGAGTCTATATGTGTGGGGCTCCTGTGCCTCAAAATTTTTATTATATTGTAGAAATATTTCTTCATAACTTTTTATAATTTACGAGTGTTGTATAAATACAAGAAAATAATATTTACTACAGCATACTTTAATATGATCATTGAGTTGTGTTAAACAGCATATAGTTTCAGCACGGCTGCGTTGAATTTGAGGGCAAAACTAAGACTTATTTCACACAAATAATATAAAAAACATTTTTAAGTAATTCCTACTTAGATCAACAAAGAAAATTTTTATTTTAGCTACTTTTTATTAAATAGTTACAATTAATATAAATATGTATACACATATGACAAAATCACAACATTAAATGGTAATTAATTTATATTAATTATCCAAATGGTAACTAATTTATATTAATTATTATTGGTCAAAAATGAGGCCAAAGTGGCTGTATTTGTAATTCTTTGAATAATTAGTTTAAATCAATTAATTTTTATTAATTATAAATTATTGAATTGTCACTCAAAATAATCATGTATATAAAATTTCAGCTCAATTGAGCGCTTTAAAATGAATTTTATTAACGATTGAAAATTCCACCAAGATAAATATATAGAGAGTGTGAGCTATTAGTAGGAATTGAATAATTAGTTTTTAAAAAACAATTTGATTGCAGTTCACCTTTCTTGCAAAAACTTCGTGCCACCTGGAGAGCGCGACCACATTTGGTGAAGCACTACACTGTTAAAAAAAACGATAAAAATATTCTTGACTTGAAGCAAAATTGAGCACTTGGTTATCTAATAGTTTTCAATCTCATAATTCATTAGAATCAATTACTCACATTATACACACATTTGTTAATTAGTAAAGCAATAAGTTTTCCGCATAAGGGTTAAATATCTAGGTTAGTGGTCTTTAAACTTTTTCAAATCACGGAACTCTTAGAACTAGAAGGTGTTTTCGTGGAACACCATTCCATACCTGTACTTTGAAGAATATATCTCAAAATAATATTTAAAGTAGATCAAAATGTTACAGGTATTTTATGTAAAGGCAATTTAAAAAGTATGGCATTTATTATTAAAAAATTCTAATTTAAATTTATTTAATATAATTTACTTATTAATAATATTAATTTGTGATCGAAGTGTCACCTACCCATGCATTATATTTAATAGTTGAAATATGTGCTTGCTATTTTTCACACAAGCTGTCGAAGTCTAGGTCTATTGAAATTAAATCCATTCGCATAACATTCTGAGTTTAATTTGTTTTTGTATCCACTCAAGTTGAGATATATATTTAACTTAAACACAATGGCATTAAAATGCTTACAGCTGTGTGAGAAATACTACGTATTTTTTGCATTAACTTACGACATAAATTTTAGAGGCTGTTCTTGCTTAAATTTACATTTTAACATTGTTAAGTTGTTTCCTTTCCTTCATTATAGGTGTTTTTCCCCCACTAATGTAAAAAGGTGCAATTCCCATTAGGAAACCATTTAGTTTTGTAAGACTTGCTGATAACTAACGAGTATTAAGTTATGCCGAGGAATCAGAAAATAAAAATAGAATATTCCCAATCTTAGTAGGAAGTATATATAGAGAGAGATGCAACGTTTTAATATTTTATTATATTATAATAAAATTTTAAAAAATGCTGCAAATAAAGTTATATGTAAATAAAATTTTCAGTTTTAATGCATAAGATGAGCTTCAGAGAGTAGTAACTGTACAAACTTCATAGAGAATGTGAATCTGTTTTGCATACTTATTTATAAGTTTCTTTTAGATTTTTTTATTGCGACTCGTGGAACCCCTGGATATACCTTGTGGAACTCCAGGGCTCCGTAGAACATAGTTTGAAGACCACTCGTTTATACCTTCTCTTAAAAAAAAGACTAATGTCCCAATCGTGAAACTCGCATAATTGTTTTGGGGATTTTTTGAGATTTTGGTACTAACTGGAGCGTTGACCACACTATTCTTCGCAGCTCCTTGGGTATATAGCTATATAATATAACATTAATTAAACATAAATTAAACTGACCAATACTAAAGACCCATTTGGTAACATAGTGTTTTCGAACTAAAGAATTTATATTATATAACTTTAAACCCAATAAATTATTTCGATAAATGTAAATAATTCGAATCGGAGTTCTTAGCAAATTTTCTTTTCTCTTTCGAATAATTACGAGAGTTGATTAAGCTAGATGACCAATAAGAGTCTTTTTCCTCACTATCTACAAAGAGAAAAAAAAAACTCCCAGCTATGTAAAAAAAATATAATTGAATATTTTTAATGTATCAGACTTCCAAATTTTTTTTTAAAGTCCTTTTGCAATGCATTTGAAAAACTTCATACAAATACGGTGCAATTATACTTGAAATTTACGTTTTAGAGATTCTAAAGGGGATGATGTACACGTTAAATTTGTAGAGCAGGGGTGTCAAACTTGCTGTTTGAGAGAGGGCCACATGAAGCCCACAACGAACATTTTTCCGGCGCCGTTAGTACATTGGCGCATAATAATATATAATGAAGTATGAAAATTTCTCCAGAAATAGGAAAGATAGTAGCTGAGAAGAGATATTAAAGATCAGGACTTAAACGTTAAATTTTTTATTGCTCTTTTATGTAAGTTATTATAATGCATTATATTTGTGAAATAAACCCAAAAAAAACTCTATGAATACTGATTTTTTTTTGTGGCCCACCTAAAGTTGAATCTTGTTTGCTTGGCCCAAGTTAGCCAATGAGTTTGACACCCTTGTTGCAGAGGAATGTTAAATCTATCGAATCTCGCTGTCGTAGAAGTTGAGAGAGTCGAGGGCTAACTTCCGCTACGTCACTTGACCAAGGTTCAAAATTACGAGGTCGTCACCAGTAGCCTTAGTTAAGATTTAAGGAAATCAAGGCTATTACAATCTCAACTCATCCAAACTTATATTTTTGTTTGATTATACATAATTTATACTACATATTAATTATTCAAATTCCATTTTTTTAAATTTCAGTTTATTAAATAATTTTGGTCTTTATGTGACAGATAATTATTTACAATACACCACACAAAAAGTTAATATAGTTTCTAAAAAGCATAAAATGTTGCAAAGTATAAAAACTTTTCGAAAAATATCCTCGATTATGGTCATCACACTATAGTATTAATACACAATTTAATGTTAATTTCTTCCTTTCTCTTTCGTCGTTTAGATTTCTTAAAGAAACTATTTGATTTTAAATGAGCTAAAATATGCCTTGTTAAGCTTTTGTGCCAAGACTTGGAAATAACCCTATTTTTTGAATTATTAAAATTTATTCATTTGGAGTTATGTTGAAAGAATTTGTTTTAAAAATTTCTCCATCACTTTTAAGTTATGCTTGTCCCCATTAAAATGCACACAATTTTTTTTAGTTTTAAAAACTTCTTTCAGCAAAATGATTATATTTTGATAAAAATAGTAGGCAAAAATATAATTTAATTTTTTCGTTTAGAACCATTTAAGTATTACGTTTTAATAAACAATTTATCTTTCTCTCACTTGCATATGCAAACACGCATACAGGACATATAAAATTCCTTTCAAGATTTTTTTGCGTGGAACTACCATCAAGATGCTTGCTTGATGTCTAAATACTAATTTAGAAATTTAAAACTTGGAGCTGGTTTCCTTTACAAATGAGTAGTTTGTGCATACAATTTATGTAAACGTGTGAATTTCCTCCCTCCCCACATCTTTGTTTTGCATGAATTATGTATGAGCCTTGAAGAAACAGTAACAGCTTTCTTGTGAGATAAATTTTGAAATTTATTCTTTAGGCATAAGCCGAATGTTTTCTTTGTGAACTACAGTTCAAGTATTACGAATTTGAAATTAGAATGAATTCCACGTTAGAATTTAAATATTTTATTTCCCACATTGTAATTAAAGTTAATGAATTAATGTGATAGGATTAATTTGTCATATGTCATTGCTTACCTTTGGGAAATTAAGAATTGTTTATACGAGTGAAAATTCCATTAATTTAAACTCTTATTGGATTAATTTAAAATAGTACTCCCCGTTTTAATTAACAAACAACTGAAGTTCCTCTTGAAACATACTCAGTTTCGAAGGCTTATCATTGTTATTAACTGTCTTCATGTTATTGTTCAAAGAAAAATGTCTAACCATTGTATTACAAATGTCTATTTTTTTAAAAACAATACATGTATTCGAAAGGAATTTTTTTCAATAAAACTATAATATTGAAGTACCTCACATGTAGTTTCCCCTGCAATAATACTCTCCTTGTGAAAAAATCGAGTTTTACAGGCAAAGTTTGCTTCCCAACGTAAACTTGGAAAAATAAGATTCTTGCAACTCTAGAAGACGCGAGCAGGATAACCAGATTGACGACAAATATGGTGAAAAGTACGATATCGCAAAGGAATCAATAAAAAGCCTGTAAGATTGACCCTTTTAGAAATTTTCAGGAAGTTATATAAAGAACCTTTCAAAAACGCATGCACCCACATGCAGGCATCGAAATTATCAGGGACAGAGCTCAGTCTAGATCGAAAGCTTCTTGTGCGTTGACTGGAATAAGAGACTTTCAGTCTGAGTTTCTGCTAGGGGGAACTGTACTTGAGAGTCGCTTTTTTTAAAGCTTGTTTATAATAAGTGCGTTTTAAACTAATGTAAGTAATCTACAATGCTCAAAAAATTAGGGAAGCATGCAAAAATGTGAAGAAACCGTTGTGGGACAGCCTTGTATGGGAGTTAAATGGAGAACGCGATACACAGAAAAAAAAAAGCAAACAACACGTGTGGAAACTTTAATTCTTTGGATTGGCATGCAGAACGTGAAATGATGCTTCGGAGCAAACATTTGGTTACATGTAAATTATAGAAAACTGATTGATTGAAAATAATGCAGGACGTTTAATATGGTGCGTGGTCCTCCTGAGCAGCTAACACTGTCGCATTCGGTTTAGCATAGATGCAATGAGATTATCATTGAGGTTTTGGGAAATACTCCACTCTTGACAAAGTGTGATCTTCAAGTCTGTGCTGCAAGACCAAGGCCATCTATTGCTGTCTATGTGCAATCCGAGTATTCTGGAAGGGATAAGTCAGGAGAGCCCATTGACCATGGTCACTTGACCATGGTTCAAAATTACGAGGTCCGTCGCCAAAAGCCCTCGTGTTGCTGAACAGTGCGACGTTAATATTCACTCATTCACTGACTCAGCTTCAAGAATGTTCTTCTCAAGACGAGCTGTGTGAGATCTGGCATTGTTCTGTGTTAAAAGAAAGGAATTATCAATGACCGCAGAGTAAGATACGACATGGGGTTACAGCATCTCGACAGTGTACCTTTGAGCCGTTGAATTGCCATTATGAATGATATACAGGTTAATATGTCCGTCTATGCTGATACCCAGTCTATACCATTAAACAACCTCGTCCATAATATGATCTTTCCTGAACGAATATAGGGTTATTTCGATTGCTTTTTTTTCTCACTATACCAAAACATATCTGGTGTCAAACTCTTAACTGTAATGGGACTCGTCTGTGAGCAGCACTCGATTCCAGTCACTTTTTATCCAATCTTCGATGTTCAACAGCCCCGTTTTCTTTGGGCCGCACGGTGTTTTGCTGTTAACCGGACAACACACCATTGGCCTACGTTCATACAGATACCCACATGAAGCCTATTTCAGGTTGTTTGGCTTGAGACCCTTAGTTCTATTGCCATAAGAAACTGCCATTGAACCTGCGTAGCATTGGCTGTTCTGTATCAACGAGTTAGCAGGATATATATCGGTTATTTTTTGCAGTGGTATCACGTAGAGGACCTGGTCCTAGCCTATGTCAAACATCTTCTGTGTCTTGGAATCGATTACAGTTTTGAAATAACGCTTCTTGCACTCCATCGTCGCCCACTGCAGATCTTTGTTTGCCCGGATTCCAGTCCCCTGATAGTACACAAAGCCACGGACTCCGTTTGATACATCGACATGACATTTTCCAGTCGCCTTTTCTCAAAACAACAATCGAAAGGTTGAATTTCACCACTGAGACAACGAAAAACAGCTTTTACGAAATCACAATTTTTGTACTTAAAACCTGTTCCTGGTTTTTGATGGCATGAACGTTAATTTGTATATGCCGCAGGAAAATGATGAAATTAAGAATTTCATGAAATTCCCAAGGGATAGGATCATTTGACGGGAGATGTCAAAATAACATCTCTTCAAGGTCATTTCCATGATGAAAGTAAGTGATTTTATCAAACCCTGAACTGTTTCAGTGAAATGA
>BMAV01026259.1:30210-106375 GCA_019973955.1 Trichonephila inaurata madagascariensis | reverse complement strand
GCACTGCTATCCATACAATTATTCCGAAGGCTTTGGAATGCAGTAAGTTTTGCAGTGTTTGCAAAGGGTTTACTTATTTCAGAGGATTTGGTTATCCAATCCTTTGGTCTACCCCCAAAAAAACCCCATCAAATTACGCGCGTCTACGTGGTAAACGGTGGCATTGGGGAGCAAATCGCGTAATTTTTAATCAGCAGTTAAAGAATTTAATTATAAACGGTACAAATTATCAAGATAAGTGTTAATACAAGCCCATGGGGTCACTGGTAATTATCACACATGTTCTTAACTTAGTATTGTTAAATTAATAAAATACATTGTACAGTATTGACACATTTATAAGTGTATTATATCCATGTAAATGTGTGTTTTTTTATTTTATTATATCAGAAAGAGCATTTTTTTTGTTTACTTTCAGTAAATTAATAAGCTTTTGAATAATCTTTTGTTTTCGACTTTTCAATAGGCTCGCACCCCCTCCCCCTCATACAGTTGTCAAGCCCCCCAAGGGGGGCGCGCCCTACAGTTTGAGAAACGATGCTTTAGACTATAGTTGTGTGTGTGTTTTGTTTTACGTTAGCTATTCAGAAAAAATATTTGCGTAGTTTCGTTAAACCCATGTGTTACCCTAATTTTTTTTAACAGTGTATTATATTTATATGTGTATATACGTTGATTTATCTTGTAGTCTTCTGTTCGTCCCTGCCCATTAATAAATTTATTATTCAAATAATTTTGAATCGTCAGCCCCTTTTCATCATCGGAAATTAGCAACAATACGCATGCAGCACATAGTAAATCAAAGTAAAGAGTTAAAAAAAATTCACAAACTGGGATATAACGGTTCATTTAGCTTCAGTTTTTTTTTCATTATCAAAGTCTTTTTACAGTAATACTAAGGATTATTAGTGTGGAAGTTTGATTTCCTCGAATCGCAGTGAATTGTGATTGAGCTATCTTTTGAGATGTTAGCTCTCTCAGCAAATTACCACACTGCAAGTAATTTTAAGACAATTTTTGTTTTATTTTGATAAGCAGACAATTTTATTTTTTTAATATCGAGATTCCCATTTATGAACTGTTACCTATACAAAAATTTTATCAAAGTTTAATAGGACTTGGAAAACGTTATTTTTCTGAAAAGATAATATTAACATGAACATGTACAAATATTTAGAAATCATACCAATTAATAAAAATTGTTACTCACTTATAACTTTTTTCATATAAGTAAAATTCTGAATTAGATCTTCCAGCTTAAATCTGAACATTATATTCCTAAGTTTTAAGAGAATTACAAATCAAATTCATATTGTATAGAAATTATTGAATTGATGTCATTTATATCCATGTTTTCAAGTCTTTCTTGGCGTATCCTTTGGTCGTCATTGGATATGTAATTATTCCTCACACAATATTTTCCTAAAGAACGAAACTTTGCTGTAAAAAGCAATGGTTAAGCTTATCTTCAGCTGGACAAACTTTAAATCAATCTTAATGGCTTTGAGGGAATTAAATTATGACATTGATTTATCATGCCAACAAATGTTCTCTGGAGAAATTTTTCCACCATGCAATCCAATTTTTATGCTTATGTGTCTAGTATTTATTTATAGTGCACACTTACCGAGAAAACTGTGCGTACAGAAGTGCTTCTCAAAGTTTCCATATTCGCGACCCAATATTTAATCATAATTTTCATCGCGCCCCCTTCCGTATAATAATGTATTCAATTTAATAATACTATACTTTGACTCTCTAAAGCTACAATACGACTTTAACCCCTTAAGTGCCACTAGCGTATATAACCATCTCGCTCAGTCAAAACGTTAATTTCCCCGCACGTATACATACGTATTTCCGAAGTACGATCTATTCTGTGCAATGCTATCCATAAAATTATATCGAAGGCTTTGGAATGCAATAAAAGGACCTGGACAATGTTTGCGAAGGATTTACTTATTTCAGATAATTTGCTTCCTTATTCCTTCCCGCCCCCATTGCATCACATACGTGCGCCTATGTGGAAAACGGTTGGCACTGGAAAGCGAATCGCAAAACTTCTAATCGGCAGTTAAGGGATTAATTATAAACCATACAAAAATTATAAGGATGTTAATTTTTGTATATAATTTTTTATGTGACTATCCCATGGGGTCAATGGTAAGTATTTAACTTGTTCTTATCCTAATATTGTTAAATTAATTATCAAATTCATCGTGTAGCACTGGTACATTTATACATGTAATATATCAGTGTAAATATGCATTTTATTTTTTATTACGTCAGAATGTTTTTTTCGTTTGTTTTCTTTCAGCAAATTAACAATTTTTTAAATTATTTTGTTTTCGACTTTTTAATATGCTTGCGCCCCCCTCGTAGAGTTGTCACGCATCTCACAGTTTGAGAAACACTGGCGTACAGACAATCAGCTCAGCGTATTCATGCTGAAATTACTATTGGAATCTCGTTAGGGAAACTAACATCTCTCGATGATTCTTCAAACTTGCTTGCTTCAAATAACAAACAAAAGAAAAAAACCCATCTTAACAGGAAAACAAAACAAGAATGATCATCAAATTATCTCCAATAACTTCCATATTTAGTCAACGTGATAACTTTGATCTTCGACAGATTTAGCAAACTTCGGGCCCTCTACAGCTCACATCTTCAGTGGCATCAGCACTCACAATTCGTTGGCCACAAATTCATTACAAAGACCACTAGGTTGCCGCGGCTCCACGTCACATTTATCCCTTTATCTACGACATTATGATTTACTGCAGTTTTTTTCATGCAATATTTTTTTTGGATCACTACATTGAAAATTACGAAATATACATAAACAAAATACTCAACTTTGGGAAATTTAATCCGTTAAAGCTAATTAATTCATTAAAGATATTCAACGGTAAAATTAATTATATATCATGTTCACTTAAAACAAATAGTCAAATCGTTTTCTAAAGTCTTCATTAACATGCAAAAAATAAGACACTTAAGTTTTGCCATTAGCTATTTTTTCGAGACAAAAATGATAATCTTTGCAATCCGCTGAAAAAGCCGTAAGCTGAAAACGCAATTTCTGCTCTAAAACTATTCGCCTTTCCAGCTAAAGTAGTCATCATAGAACTCAAGCTGCCATATATCTTGAAAGAGTGGATTTAAAAGAATATTCCTGCTAAGTATCGCCAGAGTATTCGTAAAAATGGTTATTCTATGCAATTTTAAAGTGAGTGGTACTTATAAGGACCGTTGGTAGATAAAGAGTTAAAAACTGTTGCATTACTTCTAGTGAGTGGTACACAAACCATAGATTGAGAATCACTGATTTAATAAATAATTTAATTTATTAAATAAATTAAGTAATTTAATAAATTCTCTGGCATTATTTTTCTTGCAGTTTTACTTATATTCCATTGGAAATAAAGGAAGATCTCGTCATGAAATACAACATACCGAGCAATCCTGCCCAATTCTTACTGCAAATTCAAAATTCCGAGGTGGAATATTGCTCCTCTTCTGATGAAACGGTGAAGACTGCGTCCCACCCGACTCTGACAGAGAAACAGTTAATCAACAGAGCTGTTGTTGCCATTCAAGAACTGAAAGCTGTTTTACTTTCTCGTTTAATCGATTTCTTTCTTTTTGAAGATTCACTGATAGGTAATTTTTTTTTAAAATCGAAAATAATTCTCTTTACATTCAAAATAACTACATCAATTAACTTAACTTTTATTCATTAGGTTGAATAAGTAGGTATATTTTCATACAGAACATATCTTACTCTCAATAATATTAAATATTTGAGAGTAAGATATGTTTAGAAAAAAAACCCTATTAAATTAATTTAAGCGTCAAAAATCTGGTAGCGGGAGCTGCCAATTGATGGTGCCACCTCTGAAATGACTCCCACTTTTGAACAAAGACTTGTTTGTGCCAAAATGTAGCCCATTCAAAATACTTTTTAATGTCTTCAGTTCTTTAAACAAAGTACACTGCTGGCCACCGTAAATGCAACACCAAGAAATACAAGAGATAGCACAACAAAATTTATTTTGTAGATAACATGTTGAGCAAGTATCAAATGATTAAATTTATAGACTTCTGTGAAGTGTGGTTCTTGCCAGAATCAGTAGACAGAGTAGCCGCCATTGGAGATCACCGCTGCCACACGCCTCGGCATTGATTCAAAGAGACTTTGGATGTGTTCTTGGGGTTCAGCAGACCAAGCAGCTTCCACACGTAGCCAATGCCAAAGTTGATCTTGTGTGGCAGCTGGGGGTGTAATCTGGGTCAATCGTTGAGCAACCATGGACCACATGTTTTCTATCAGCGAAAGATCCGTAGAGTGAGCCGGCCAGGGAAGCAATTAAATCTGGTGATTGACGAAGAACCTTTGGACAATGCGTGCCACGTGTGGTCGCGCATTATCCTGTTGAAATATGGCTGTGGCCAAGCCCTGAAGGTATGGAAGGACAACTGTCTCCAACACCTCGGAGATGTAGCGCTGGCTGTTTAAAAAACCGGCAATGCGTACTAGAGAAGTGCGAGAGTGATATCCAATGCCGCCCCATACCATAATACCAGGTGCAGGACCAGTGTGGTGGTGCATAACGCAGCTGTTCAGCATCCTCTCTCCACGGTGTCTCCAGACTCGAATCCGACCATCGTGGTGTTGCAGACAGATGCGTGACTCGTCAGTAAAGACAACTTCATTCCATTCTGCCACCCACATCCTTCTTTCATCGCACCATTGGTGGCAGAGACGTCTGTGGTTCTGCGTCAAGGGTAGACCAAGCAATGGACATCTTACGGACAGAACACTCTACTTTAAACGGCATCGAACTGTACGTGCAGACACTTAATGATGCCTTACTGACTCAATGTACTGTGCTATGGTTCGTGATGTGACTGAGCGATCCGTCACTGCCATGTGCACAATTTGCCTGTCCTCGTATTAAGTGGTACACTGAGGTGGATGCGATCGACCACGTCAGTCCATTGTACCCTCCTACATCCAACGGTCACATATCCGTGTTACAGTTGTTTGGTTTCGTCCAACACGACTACCGATTTCCCTGAAAGATAATCCACAATCTCGGTAGGCCACTATCCTTCCTCTGTCAAACTCGGATACTTGATCAAACGCTGATCGCTGTTTTCTACGAGATGTAACTGATCGTTTTTTGAAAAAACCACAATAAAAACACAATTGCCGAACTTGAAATCGTTGAAATCTCCAAGCCTTAAATAGCGCTTTAAGGTGGCCACACAGGCGCACGTAATGTGTGTCTGCGCTGAAATTCTAATCATTTGCATATCTCACCTCCGCTAATGCATGTTGTAAATTTCATGTTATTTGCATGCTTCCTTCAAGGTGTTGCATTTACGGTGGCCAGCAGTGTATATGAATACTTTAACATTTTCCGCTTTCTTATTGAAAAGTTAAGGTGCTATACAATTTTGACGATTTGTACTAAACCTATCGCTACTCTTATCTTAATCATTTCTAGTATTCCGGCGAAAGTGATCTCGTGGAATCCAGTCATTGAGGAAATCTTTTAATCACAAACTATTTTTAAGAATACTTTTTTTTTGAGTTTTTGCTTTTTAGGGAAATTATAGATAGTGAAACTTGGGTAATTTTGAGCAGTTTCCGAGAGATTAATCTCTCCCCCGTCATTTCTATGCAACTTATTTTTTCCTTTATAGCTTCAAGCTTGTTTCCACTCTCCACTGGTAAGCTGCTCTCATGGAGACGTCGATCATAATGCTTTTCGCACTGCTCTCTCCCCTATTGCGCAAATTTCATTTTGTGAAAACCTACCTAGGAAAATACTTCCTGGTTATATATTCTAATTTTCAATATTACTCACGATAAGTTACAGTTTTGTTCCCATATTTCCCAATCTGTACGATAGACTAAAGTAATATTTGCTACCTTACCTTTGCATTTATGAAGGGTCTTTATAATATATTTTCCTGTTTGTATTGTTTTTTGTATTTCCTGTCTTTTTCGGAGTACCGGTGGGTATCTCTAAGCCCCTTTGGTGAGTTTGATCTTCCCGAATAAAAAATTTTGATTGCATATCCCCCCGCCTCTTCCCCACAAGAATTACAGAATTAGTCTTAGAATAGAGGTGTACTAGAGAAATTTCAAGACTTTTTTCAAGAAATTAGGGGAAAGACTATACATTATGCATATTTTCACTAGTATCCTATTTAAATAACACCATACCATAATATATATATTTCAACGTGAGTGTTACTTAAATATCTACAAATAACTCATTGCATTTGTGTGAGAGCATAAGCCCATTTTACGTGCCTCAAAATCAGTAAGCCTTAGCGCTTTGGTTTCTTTGAAGGACAATTTAAAAATTTAGTTTTCTTAGCTCACATTAATGTTTTTAAAACAGTTATTTATTGAGTTATTTTGTTGTTTTTTTGAATAAGTTTTATTCCAACCAAGTATTAAAGCTATAGTTATTCAGAAAAACACTCTTGTATGAATATTGTGAATAAAGGTTTATTCCATGGACGCTTTGTTATAACCAGCTGCTTAGCCAGGCGTTTTGCATGGGCTTTTTCCGACTGTATAACTTTATTTCCTTGGGAAATTTCTTCTTTCCCGCTCGATGCAAGCTCTTCTGGGTGTATGTCCGCAATGTGATTTCTTTTTGTCACTGAAATTCCCTTTTTCGAAATTCTTTCCACTTTACCTTGTCAGACAGGTTTTCCCCTCCTTTTAGCCTGTCGCTGCATGGGCTTTTTCTGGTGCAAAATATTTTTCGTTTTCTACCCAAGCGTAAATCTTCCTACAAATTTCTATTTTCGATTAATGATTTACGAAAAGAATACTGTTTTAGTTAATTAAAAATGTTAATTCATAAAGCAATAAAGAAAACGTTTCTGATGTAATATATTACAAAATCTAAGCATATTCATTATTTTAACCATAACTTTCTTTGAATCTTAAATAATAAAATGGATTTCAAGTTTTCATTTACCAATCAATCATTCCATACCGTTAGCTTAAAAATGTCTCTAAAAACTCTTCTAGTTTTATCCGGAAGAAAATTGACAGTGTAAAATTTGATCATTAAATAACTAATTTAGTAATGAATAATGGAAAAACATACTGCTTTGGTTTAAGAGCATTTTAATTTAAATCCATTATCATTAAATGCATCAATAAATTTTTACCATTAGCTATTGTTATCGTCTTCAAACGAATGTTAACATCAGAAAAATATAGAAAAATTGATTAGATATTGAATTCAACTTGATTCGATTATACATTACAATTCTTTTATATACAGAAAAAATGTATTGAGAATAATTGCAGAAGAGGCCAACTTAGACAACATAACTTTTACAGTAAACGATTTAATATCAGCAAATAAATTAAGTAGTCAGATAAATTTGTTAAATGAATTATTGCAATAAATTAAAGCAGACGATAACAATGTGGAATAGAATTTTTCAATCTAAACATCTGTTTAATTTAAATAGTCAACTAAAAATGAGTTCAAAATGTAGAAAATATAAATTTAAACAGAATTTAAAATATTTTTCAGTACGAAGCGAATACTTTCTACATTCACTTTATTAGTTGAGTTTACAATTAAAAACCGTTCGTAAAAAAATTTGTGTAGCTGCAATTGCATCATTTATTAAAGAGAAACCCATTTTAACAACTACCAATCTGGAAATGAATCAGCATCTGAAAATAATTTTTTTATCCTATTTAAATGAAATTATTTTTTACTTTGATCGAGAAATAGACTCAATTTTATGTTTCGACAAAAACAAAGCGATATACAGTGGGCCACAAAAGTGTTCATACACTTGCAATTTCTTATAAAATTTAATGTGTTCGACTAATAAAAATTAATATATTGTAATTGTAATTTTTTTAATGAAATCTGCAACTTGTTCTAAATGGAATGACATAATTAATTTTTTAAAAATAGTATAACTATTTTAAAAAATTAATAATCAAAAAGCTACTAAAAATTTACGCCGCAAAAGTCTTCGTACACTTAACAAAAATCTCAATTTAGCTTTAAATATTGTATTTCATTCTTAATTTAGTGCTTAGTAGGATATGTTTTAGTCTACACAACAACTTTTAAGCGTCTTGGTAGAGATTTAAATCAGTTTTTTCTAATTTCTGCATCGATTTTCCTCCATTCTTCTGTGATTGTTTTTACTTCACATTTTGTGTTTATTTCTCATGTTTTCTTTTTTTTACATCAAAATCTCATGAAATATATTCTACTGGGCTAAATAAAGGAATTGAGAGGTGTTTTCATAATTTGGGGACAGTTATAGAGATACCAGTGGCATACATTGAGATCAGTGCACTTGGCGTCATTATCCTGTTGAAAAATAAAGTCATTTCCAATAACCAAATTTTGGCGAATAATTTAAAATTTCTCTTTAAAATATTTAAGTAGAGCTCATGATTCACAGTATCAACAAAAATTACCAAATTACCTCATTCTGTGGCCGATTTACACCCCCACACAAGAACACTGCCACCTCCATGTTTTATTGATCCAACTAGATTCTTGGCATTAAGTTTCAGAGAATTCAAAATTGATAGCAAATTGATTGGTATGGCAGATAATTCAACATTTTTTGTTCCGATGGTCCTATAATAGCTTGTACATGAAAAAATAAGGAGTTTAATCCCAGGAATTTATGTGGAACAAGAACGAATCCACATCCATGCTTCAGCATTGAAGTAAAGGTGTTCTGGCGTGGGGGTGTAAATTGACCTCAGAATTAGGTAATTTGGTATTTTGATGGTATTGTGATTCATGAGCTCTATTTAAATATTTTAAAGAGAAATTTTAAATTATCCACCCGAAATTTGGCTATTGGAGACGACTTAATTTTTTAACAGGGTAATAGCGCCAAGCGCACTGCTCTCAATGTACGCCACTGGTGTCTCTATAACTGTCCCCAACTAATAAAAATACTTGTTCAATCACTTTATTTAGCCAGTAGAACATATTTGGGGAGAATTTGACGTAAAAAAAAAGAAAACATGACAAATAAACACAATGTGAAGAATGGAGGAAAATCGATGCAGAAATTACAAAACTTATTAAATCTATACCAAGATGCTTAAAAATGGTTGTGGACACTAAAATATATCCTACTAAGTACTAAATTAAGAAATACAATATTTAAAGCTAAGCTGAGATTTTTGTTAAGTGTATGAAGACTTTTGTGGCGTAATCTTTTAGTAGCTTTTTGATTATTAATTTTTAAAAAAAATAGTTAGTTAATTTTTTTAAAAATAGTATGTGTCATTTCATTAAGAAGTTGCAGAAAGCATAAAAAAATTACAATTACAATATATTTTTTTATTAGTCGAAAACATTAAATTTTATAAGAAATTGCAAGTGTACGAACACTTTTATGGCCCACTGTATTCTTATCTAAATTGAACATCTATCACTTAATGCCACCTTTTATCATTGGCTAAAAAATACACATAAAACCGTTATCCTTTCTTGGAAAATTCACATAAGATCTAAAGCCCTTCATTTTTCCTGAGACAACCCTGTTAAGTGTTCGTTGACGTCACCTACCAAAGCACATTAGTGAACTCCGCAGATGTTCGGGTGTTAAAACCAAACATCCGATCACGTTTACAGCTATTTATTTACTTACCAAATAATTTATATCTTGGTAACGACGTAGTATCCAGTTTCCAGAATGGATTGCAACTTAAAACATTCCTTTTTTTCCCGCCATTGTTTTCTTCGTGGAATTGATACATTATAACTAATGCTGCCAATAAGAGGTGGTAATCTCGTGTCTCGTCTTTTAGTTGATTTAGAGCGATAAAGAAACTCTTTTTCTTTTTTCGTGAAACTTTTATAGGTGTGTATCGCGTAACAGTGTTCTGCTTGATGTTGTTCCAGGTTTTAATGGATGTATCCCTAATGGAAACGATTTTGTAAGGTTTCTAATAGATCAATTTTGTGAGCTGCTGTTTGTGTTATTTGAGACTAGTATTTGAAATCTCTTTGGAAGTGGTAAATAAAATGATTTACTTTAATTTGAAACATTCTCTTATGGAATATTAACTGAATGGTGAATATGAAAAGATTTTCTACTACGAGTTTTTGTAATATTCGACTTGCGAGTGTCCTTAAAATACAGAGTTATTCATAATTCCCTACAGGAAGGATTTCGAAACGCTTGAAGCAAAACATTCCTTTTATTTTGTCTACATTGGCACCAGCCAGCGCATCGCTTGTAATTTATTGCTGATCAGTGTAATCACTATTTTTTATGAAGAATAAAACTAGATTTTGAAGGTAGAGGATGTGTGGGGCAATGTCTCTCTCTATTTGAATAGGTATTGATAATGATTTCGTTTCACGCTGTAGTAAAAAACTAAGACGAGTACAACTAAAAAGGAAAAAAAAAAGATGTATCCCTAATGGAAACGATTTTGTAAGGTTTCTAATAGATTAACTTTGTGAGCTGCTGTTTGTTATTAGAGACTTGTCTTTGAAATCTCTTTGAATGTGGTAAATAAAATGATTTATTTTAATTTGAAACATTCTTGTGTGGAATATTAACTGAATGAAGTGAATGTGAAAAGATTTTCTACTACAAGTTCTTGTAATATTCGACTTGCGAGTGGATTTTTCCCTTAAGGTACAGAGTTATTCATAATTCCCTACAGGAAGGATTTCGAAACGCTGTAGTAAAAAACTAAGACGAGTACAACTAAAAAAACAAACATTTCAAAGTAGGCAATTCAACAAAATAATAAACGTAAATAAACAATTCAAGTTTTATTTACGTACCTTACAGGTGCTCTATGGGTGAAACTTTGGTTACATGGAAATAGCATGCATCAATGTGATAATCCTGGCACAATCAACGTTATTGACAGTACGTGTTGTCCTTTCCTGTAGTATCACAGGAATAATTTAGTTTTAGGTAAAAGACCATGTTTTCGGATAACACGGAAATAACGCATGCTGAGAATGTTTATAGTACCATATTGGGTATTGTGGCAGAAGGGGACTATGGCTTTGATGAAAGCCGTTTAACTGAGGTTTGTACACAGAACACCGGTAAAGTAGGTAAATAAAACTTGATTTGTTTCTGTATTTTTTAAAATTTTTCTCCTGAAAAATCACGTAGTTTAATTTTGATGAATGTAGTACTAGATTTATTTAGCGAGTTGTTGGAGACTAATTCCTATACAAAATATCCTATCCTCCCCCTCCGATAAAATGGACGAGATCCATGATTGTCCGGTTGGTAGAGTAATTGTCTGTGGATCATGGATTTCGTGACAACGTTCTTTGAGCAGACTTAAATTAAATTCACACCAAGGCGTACAAATGTCGAGTGTCAAGTGTCTAGCCAATCAGAGACTTCATTTCGCCCGAGATGAAGTCTCTGATTGGCTAGACGCTTGACACTCGACGTTTGTACGCCTTGGTGTGAATTCAGCTTTAGTGTAGAGTAAAGGGAATTGTGTGTTGCCATTATGTAACCCTGTTTTAAAATGCTTATGCAGCTTTAAGTAAGGGATTTATGGTTGGAGATTTTCGAGAATTCAATTAAAGAGTCAAATTTAGTTTTTTGAAGTTGATCTTAAAATGAAATGCGAGAGCTCCGTTATTCGGATTTTAGGACTGTGAAATATCTTGTGGGTGTGGTAGCCTAGTGGTTATAGTAACGAACTGGTGGCCGGCATGTTATGAGTTCGAACCTAGTACCACTGAAGACCCACCATGCAGGGGGACGATGCACGTTGAATTTGTTGAAGCTCAAATGTCCTCCCCTTGGTGTTGTGTGGAAACTAGGAGAGGGGATGCCATCTCAGATGTCGTTCTTGTCACTTGATCATGGTTCAAAATGACGTAGTCCATCGCCAAAAGCCCTTGAATAGTGCAAAGTTAATATTCACTCACTCACTATGAAATATCTTGGAGGTCACGCTCGTCTCTTGACTGTGGATCATACAGATATAGTCAATTGCCCTCTCTGTAGGTATGGGTTGACGACACTAATTCAAACCATTCAACTGCCTTGAGATGAAGTGTTTCTGTTAAATGCCTTAATACTGATTATTGGAAAGGATAACATTAAATATTTTATTAGACGCTGACGAATCAAGGAGAGTATTTTAAAATTCTTGAAACACACACAACTATAGATTACCAACGAATATTAGAAAGATGCTTCAAAAAATAACCAAGCAATATGACTAAAGGGATACAAGGGCCAAACATTTTCAGTTTGGACTGTAAGAAAATACCTTAAAAACGGATATAAATAATCGGAATTCCTATCTAACCTAACTGCAAATTGATAACTGATCATTTTGGATTTGATGCTTATCAAACGAATGAATTCAAATGCGAATGCATTAAAAGGGGGGTATCTATTAATTAGCATTTGTTAACGTGATTTATTTAAAAAAAGGGATGACGGGGGTTTGACGATGATATCACAATGTTTTCGTGTCAAAGGAAGTAAAAGGGGAAAACCGAGTCTTTCTGAAATATAGGCTACCAAACTTTTTATGACCATGTCAAAAAAGTCTCTTTTTCCATTATATAAGTTCCTATCTTTACTGTAATTTGATATATTTGATGCATATTACTAGTAATATATTGTATTTTAGTTAAGTTATTGAAAAAGTAAGAGGGGCCACACACACATAGCATGCTTCTAAAAGGAAAACTATTGTTATACGGATTTTAAGGAAACTTATTTCGTATATAAATATTTTAAGTATATGCTTCAACAACAAAGTACAATTTCCTTCAAATCTATAAAACAGTAAGCGATTATGTTATGGATATTAATTGTAATAAGTAATATATCCTCCAATGTGTGTGTAACAATAGATTGCATTTTAGCTCTTATAATTAGAAAACAATGACCCTACATTGTCTTTATGTAAGAAAGGATGCAAAACAAAAATTCTGTATCTTTAAATTCAGAATATTCTTGAATCGTTCATGTAAATCACAAGTGAAAACATTTAAAGGTCAATAAATGAGTACATCTCTTATGACAAATGACAAATTTGTGAAGCAATTATATTCAAATCGTTTCAAGTTTTATTTGAACAGTAAACTCCTCACAAACGCTGCAACGTCTATTTTTTTGGTTCTAATTAAGTTCAATACCTCATTTTACATTTGTAGATTAAGTTTTCTAAATATTTAAAACTAGTTTATGAAACAAATGACGTTTAATTGCAATCAATTGTCTTTGTTTTGCAGTACTTGAGAACACCATGCATCTTTATTAGCTTACATTTTTATCCATCTATAATATTCCTTTGAAAATTCTTTTTAGCCCACAGAGCACAAACATAGGTAATTATTGGCTCGTAGATGATTAAATAAAGGCCTAGTTCAAATATTTTAATCGACACATCTCTTCTAATTTAACTATTACCTTAAAATTCACAAAGTTAAAGATTTATTTTAAAACCAATTCACTTTGCATGATTTCTATCACTTGTTCACTACACCTCTTTGAAAAACTTGGAACACCCACATTTGGAATTTTTTTAAAATTGATATTAAAACAAACTTATAATATCAAAGTAAATAACTTTTATTCAGCAACTTTGTTTTCAACGCTAATAACTCAGTTTTGTAGAAGTAACATTAAGCTTTTTAAATACGAGGGTTGGGTCATAAGTCATTTCAGCTATTTTTTTTCTTGTATATATGTGAATGGATCACAAACGTATATGTGTTGTGAGGAAGTTCTTCAGGCATAATGTATATACAAAAGAACAGATGGCTTTGTGATAGCTGGTAGTAGCGCAGCGAGGGCTGTGAAATCAGTCAGTTGGGGAGTGTTGTCGTGTGATGGAAGTAACCAGTGATGAGCAGCATTCTTACATCAAAATAGCCGTTTTCCGAGGGAAAAATGTGATGGAATATCACATTGAATTAGTGGAAGCCCTTGGAAATAATGCCTTACCATACCGTACAGTAGCACGGTGGGTGTACTGTGTTGTTATTCTTTTGCACTGTGAAGGCCATATTGCCCTGTATACTACCGTAATAAATTAGTGTGTCACGATATTTCAGTGCTATTCAATGTCCACACTTGTAGTTAACACCTTGTTCTTTCGTCTGTATATGTCACATTTTCCAACCGGACTGGTATCTTCAAGGAAAAAAAAACAGTTGCCATGACTTTTGCCCCAACTCTCGTATAATTACTGAAATTTTAACTTGAAATTATTAAATATCAAATTATTTTAAATTTTATTTTAATATTGCGAAACTTTATTGAAGTAAGCATACGACCGATAGATGCACCAATGTACTAAAAGCTATAAGTTAGCGATGTTTATGAAATATGAGCTTAAAAATTGAATAGCGAGGACATCTGGCGGGATATTAAAACAACTCTGAATAATTTGTCAATACTTTCAAGTCTTTTTATAACATGTTCAAAACAATTTTATAAAGATGATGGAAAAAAAGGGCAATCGCTTAAAAGTTCATTTACTGTTTCTCCAACAGATTGGCATAAGACCTGCAACATATTTCATACGAAGCCTGAACTCAATGTGGGTGTGTTATCTACTGCTGTAAAGGGCATGAATTTGAGTGAGATATGGAGGAACAGCGAATATTTAAAGATACAGAATCGTTCTGGATTGGTAAGTTTTGATTTAAGTTTCTTCAACCGAGCGTATGTGTGAGGTCTTTAATTGTACTATTACTAAAGCTCTGTTTCTCAAGCCGGGGAGCCTGCCCCCTAGGAGGGGCGTGATAGCCCTACGCGAGGGGCGCAAGGATATTGAAAAGTCGAAAATAAATCCCCCTTAGTAAGAGGGCTGCGGTAGCCCAGTGGTCAAGGTATCGGATCATGGCAGGCATGTCATGGGTTCAAGCCCAGTACCACTAAAGACCCGCCGCATAGGGCAGCGATGCACGTTAAATCTGTCGAGATTTGAAACGTCCTCCCATTGGTGTGGTGGGGCAGTTAGGAGAGGCTGGCTCAGGTGTCGTCCACGTCACTTGACTAAGATTCAAAATTACTTGGTCCGTCGCCAAAAGCACTCGGGTAGCTGAACATTGCGACGTTAATATTCACTCACCCGTTTTGTAAGCCCAAGGTTCCAGGTGCGACCCCAGCTGGAGTCAATAGATTTTCTGGATGCGGAATTGGTAGGCATGCATGTCATGTGATTATGTGGCACATAAAAGATTCCTTGAGTATCAATTTGGCTCTAGTACTCTCGGCAAAATTAAATCAAAGCATTAAACATCCGACGAGAGCTTGAATTAAAATTCGAGCGACCAAATTTGGTAGCGAGGCCGCCAACAGATAGTGCCACCACACATAAAATGGCTCTCGCATCTGGGAACTTGCCGTGTCTGCAAAAGCTGCTAAAATGTAGCTCCATTGGGGAAAAATATACGACAGACCCACAAGCTGTGGATACTACGGAAGGATTGATAATCCTTTCAGATTCTAAATCGGCCTTATAGGTCATAAGCGGAGAGTCTAATATCTTCATAAATTTCCTACTCGTACAGATGCATCACCTGTGTGCTACAATGGATACCTGCACATGAGCAATCAGCGCTCTCGTTTCTTGGCTAAAGAAGCCAGAGACCATAGCCAACCTTGTACTACCATTTCACTGCTGATGCAAACGCTGTGGCCAGATCTAGAATTTTATCCCAATCTCTTAAGGCTGTCTTCGGTAAAAGTACGAGAGCTTGAATTAAACGCGAAGCACATTTTCAGACAGAAAAATGCCTCAATTTCCATGGAAATTTGCAATATTATAACTCATACCTCTGTTAACAATATAGTGTTTTCAAAAATTGTAAAATATTTCGTGAATACTTTTTTTTTCGTTTTAATACGCGTGAAGACATAGCTCATTTAACATTACAGTATAGGAGCAAAAACGCAAAACACATTTTATACCAGAAAAAATGAATAAACACTGTTAAAAACGGGAAGTATGATAAAAAAAATTTCTGCTCTCCAAAGGATAGTGAAGCCAGAATATCGTATTAATGTTTCATTTCTTTTATATCTGAAAAAAATGTTCCAAATTCGGGTCTTATTCTTTAACTTTACCGAAGACAGCCTTAAGAAACCACTCATTAGACTTCGATTGCGCAAGAGGGCTGCGGTAGCCCAGTGGTTAAGGTATCGGACCATGGCAGGCATGTCATGAGTTCGAGCCCTATACCACTGAAGACCCGCCGTGTAGGGCAGCGATGCACGTTAAATCTGTCGAGAGCTGAAACGTCCTCCCGTTGGTGTGGTGTGGTAGTTAGGAGAGGGGGGTGCCAGCTCAGGTGTCGTCCACGTCACTTGACCATGGTTCAAAATTACGTGGTCCGTCGCCAAAAGCCCTCGTGTAGCTGAACAGTGCGACGTTAATATTCACTCACTCACTCGATTGCGCAAGAATCGTAACATGCAAAATCACAAGACTAAGAACTCGTCATTACAAGGGCATGAAAACCCATCCTGAAAAAAACAAGATCTTGCATACAGTGTTAAATCTGCCCGGAATTCCAACCACTTACACCAAATCATATCTTCCAATGCCCCAGCTTTAGAAGTTCTGGACCAACTTGAGTTCGGACTCAAGTTTGGACCAACTTGAAGTTCGGTCTTACTCCTCTTATGGACCTACTGCAGGAGATAATCTACAGTGTACAGTTCTCAAAGTGTGGGGCACGCCCCCCTAGAGGGGCGAGATAACCCTACCAGGGGGGCACGAGTATATCGAAAAGTTCAAAAGAAAAGATTGTTTTTTTTAAAAAAATGATTAATATATTGAAAAGAAGTAATAATAATAAATAAAATGACATAATAAATTCTGACATAATAAAAAAAACACATATTCACACTGATATAATACTTATAAATGTATCAGTATGCACAATGTGTTTCATAATTAATTTAACAGTGCTAAGTTAAGAAAAATTTAATAATTGCCATTGACCCTATGGGCATGTCATAAAGTTATATACAAAATTTAATACTTATCTTGATAATTTGTGCGATTTTTAAATTAAAATCGCGTGTTGTAGCCTTACGTCAAAGCATATTATTGAATTCAATACATTAATATTGTATGGAGGGGGGCGCGATGAAAATGATGGTTGAAAATTGGGTCGCAAGTATAGAAAGTTTGAGAAGCACTGCTCTACAGTCAGGAAGCTCTGGAGTCAGCAGCAGTTGTTTCTACCTTTGGTGGAATCTAGTTTTTTTTCTTTGCCAAATCCATGGGCACGAGAACAACAACAGTTAAATTTAAACAAAATATAATAACAAAAAGTAATTGTTCAGATTATAAAAAATACACTTTATTTAAAAGGAAATTATAAAACACCTCGATTGCATTTTTAAGGGATTCTATTTCTTTGAGTTCTTGCTCTACAATCTGTAGCTATTCTCACAATCTGTTCTTTAAACTCCTAACGCCCCGTACTCAAGAGATTATGACTCGAACCCGAACTTACAATAGGAGTAGATGCTATGACACAAGGAATAAGCACGAACATAAATGATTAATCAATTTATTTATCAATTTATCCTATTCAAGAGTTACGAGGATAATTAACTAGAATTTGAATAAGCAAAATTTAACTTACCTGAAAGATTGCAGGTACGTTGAAAGCTTGAGGTCTCTAATCCAACGACCAATAAAGTTTAGTCCAGATTTTTCATCTAAGTTTCACTATTAACGTCAATCGGTTTTTGGATATAGTAACGACGTATTATAAGTTAATAAATCTAATATTCAAAATTCAGTTATTCTGAGGGAGTCGCCAGCATTTAAATTAGCTGACAGTTCTAAAAATTTCCACACGCACTCTCGCTCACTCTTATATCTTAGAATTTAATCTGCATACTACATTTCCTATTTATGGAGGAGGCTGTTAAACTCTAAATGAAACTTCAAAGAACATTAACCCATGTATTAGTTTAAGAGGGAATTCTTGCGATCTTTTAAAAAAGCTCTTTTAAAAAAGCTCTTTTAAAATTCTCTTTTAAAAAAGCTATCTACTTAATTATTGAATTTATCATTTCGTATCTTTGAAGGATATTATTATTTTTTGACAAATTTGTAATGTTTTAAAATTTTTCTTCAAAAAAGTGCACAAAAATACATCACAATTTTTTAAGTTATCTTTTTAATAGATAGAAATATTTTTTTGCATTAGAGATATTTTGAATTTATAAGCTATCAAACTTTAATCTCTTCAGTTTCAAATCAAACAAACACTACACAATTGCATGTTTTTCCTATTTTTTATCATTGTTTGTGATAGTAAAAAATGTTCTTAAAAATACACTTCCCTATATAAAATCAATTTATTTTACCGCATTAAAGGGTGAATACTATAAGTACGAATAATTAAGAAGTTCAAGTTCTGAAGCATTCATTAAGAAAATAATTACAATTTCTTCATAAAAATATATTTATATATTTTTAAAATTCAATTTCAAAAATAGAAAATCGATGCTTTTATAAAAACAATCATTGATAATATATTCAAAATGTTAAGTACAAGTCAGAAAAGTTTCAAATAATACTTCCTTGTAGCTTTGAACAAGTGAATCAAAGTAAATTTAAAAATGGCGATAACAAACCGAAAGTATAAATTTTTTTTAAAATGGAAGAGAATCATACACGGAGAGTAATAATAAGAATGCAGTACTTTTATAAGAAAACCAATCTCTACTTCTTTGTAAATAGCTAGTTTATTGAAATTCAAGAAAAGTAGTTTGTAAATAAATTTAAAAGCCTCGGCTAGGTTTGATGTTTGAGATTTGTTTCCTTTTGTCTTAAATTGAGGTCAAATATTTCCCCAACCTTCGGAATCGTTTGCCCTTTAAGAAATTTAAATTTTATTCATTGTGCCGGATTTCATACAAATAGAACGTAATGAGGTAGTTTAAAGAGTAAAGTAAACAAAATGAAAAATGTTTTCTCCATGAATAAACAGTTATAGCGGTCTTAATAAAAGTATAACTACAGATTCAAATATTAATCCCAAAATCACAATACGTAATATAAAAAAAAATTAAGTCAATTCCTACTTAGGTCAACAAAGAAAACAGTTAATAATAAAATAAATAATTAATTACAATTAATATAAATATCTATATACATATGACACAGAATCCCAATATTAAGTGGCAAAATAGAAAGTGATTTTCCTTGCAATTTCCCATTTTCCTTTTTACATAGTGTGTTGGACTATTATTTTTGTTTCTTACTATTTACTCATTAATTAAATTTAATTATTCCAATAAAATAATATAGTAAAAAAATCATTCTCATAAATTAGGCCATCCCAGGTGGGATTCGAGTCCAGGATCTTTGGATTAGAAGTCCAACGCGCACTATCCATTGCGCTACAGGGATACAACGAGCAATTTTCCATTTTTTATATGGTGTTGGACTATTATTTTTGTTTGTTACTATTTATTCATTAATTAAATAGAATTAATGCATTAATGTATTTAAAAATGTATTAACATCATATGTCATCTACTACAAGTTTAAAAAAATGTATTTGAACTTGAGTGGATGGACAAAAAGTATTTTATTAACGATTGAAAATTTGAACGATATACATCTACATAGGGAGAGTGTGAACTAATAGTAGGAATTGAAAAAAATATCCCTTAAGGGTTTTTTTTTTGTTTTTTAAAGGAAAAAAAAACGAAGGTTTTTCTTACAATGCTTTATTAGATGATTTCAATATATACGCGTTATTAGTTGCGAATTTGAAACATTCCTGTTTAGGATCAATTATTACCTCTAATAACAGAATACCTCATGAAATCCAGAATCGATTGGCAAATAAGGCTTTTTATGGATTGAGTTTTTGAAAATCCAAATTTCTTTCAAGAAACACAATTTTTAATTTACAAAACTCTTATGAGACCAGTTCTGACATATACATTTTAGATTTGGAGAATAACAAAACTGGAAGAAAGTCGAATGGCATCTTTTGCGAAAAAATACTTCGAAGTATAATTTGAGGTGTAAGTGAAAACAATAGCTGGAGAAGATACAATTTTGAATTGTACAGAATTTATAAGCAACCTGACATCTCTAAATACATAAAAGTAAATAGAATTAATTGGATAGCCCATATAATTCGAATGCCAGGTGATAATGTTGCCAGATATGATGAACATTGGTTGTGTGCAGCACGTCGAGTCTGTAGGAAATTTTCTAGCCACGTTCTAGGAAGCATTTCAGGATCAATAATCTGACTATCACTGTAATTCGACTTATAATTTAATCAGCGTCACGAATTGCTATTCATGTTTCCCTACAAGAAGTCTTATGTCTAGAGATTTAGGTATTGGATTTCCGCTTTCCATTCAACGCCCAGGGAACTTTCTCTCTTCCACAAACCAGTGTCGTGGTGCCCCATTTGTGCTGTACAACATTTGCACATTTAAATTCAGTATATATATATATATAAACCATGCTATACAATTTATACTTGTCCTGATGGAGAAGCCATTTTGAAATGAGAATGTTGTAAGACGTGGACGTTGCACTATGCAGTTTGCATTTCATTAAGGTATCCGACTACGTTCGGAACCGTGATTTTGCAAAAGCGCATAAATGGATAATTTTCATGATATTTAGTGTCACTTAGATTATAATAGATGTATACAATTATTTTAAGGACATTTTGACAAAAAAAAATTATTTAAATACAATATTTTGGCAAAAAATTAACTTAGAATAATTTTTTTTTTCAAAATGTTCTTTTGTGAAAAATGCTTCTATTACAAAAATATTTTGCCTGTATATAGCTCAGACCTCTGTACAGAGGCTCAACTAGAATTTTTGAAATATATAACTTAGAAGTGGGTTTATCCATATTTTACGTCACCAGAGGGGAGCAATTTTAAGAAAAAAACGCCGATAATTATTTCAATTGGTTGTAAATGTGAATTTTTCAAAAATCATAGTTGAGCCTCTGTAAAGAGGTCTGAGCTATATACAGGCAAAATATTATTATAATAGAAACATTTTTCACAAAAGGAGAACATTTTGAAAAAAGATTATTCTAAGTTAATTTTTTGCCAAAGTATTGCATTTAAATAAATTTTTTTTGTCAAAATGTTCTTAAAACAATTTTATACATGTAGTCTAATCTAAGTGACACTAAATATCATGAAAATTATCCATTTATGCACTTTTTAAAATCGCGGTTCCGAACTTAGTCGGATACCTTAAGCACAAACTTTTATCATTCCTTTATGGAACTTAAAAAAACCGAAAGGGAAAATATCTGTTTATTTTTAATTAACTTTTGAAAATATAGTCATACTTTTCGGACACCCTATATATTATAAAATAGTCATTACCTGTGTATCAGCCAACTCTTGAAGAAAATTAGTTAAAAACAATTTCTAGTTTCAGCCCTTCAAGATCTTTTTTGATAAATTAAGGGCTTTCTTTAAAAACGGGAAATTAGCTCAAGAAAATGAAAATATAAGTATTTAGGAAAAGACACGAAAAGTGCACAATGTTTGAAACATTATGTAGTTGATAAAATAATTTTGACAAAAAATTCCATTTCATATTAATGGACATGTAAAAGTATGCTTAAGAGGACTGACTACATTCGAAATTATGATTTTGAAAGAGCGTAAAAATGGATATTCTTTTTTTTTAAAATTTAGTATCAGGTGAATTAGAATATTCGTATAAAAGTGTTTTAAGAAGGCTATCACACACACGAGAAAAAAAATTAAATGCAATTTATTCTTCGCATAAAAAAAGGTCGGAAGAAACAACGACATGTTTTGAAAACATTCTCCAAGTACAAAAAATGCTTCTGTAATTTTTTGTCTATGCATAGCCAAGATTTGTATACCGAGGTTGAAGTAGTAGTTTTGAAATACATAATTTAGAAGTGGATTTATTCATATTTTATTATATCAATAGATATTGTAACACAAAAACACCCGTTTTTATTTCATTTAATCATAACTGAAAATGAGAATTTTTCTAGAATTTTAGATCGACCACTGCATAGAAGTCCTAGCAATGTATAGACAAAATATTATTATAGTAGCATTTTTCATAGAAGGAGAATGTTTTGAATTTTATTCTATCTTCATTTGTTGCCAAAAAGTTACATTTAAATAATTTTTTATTCTAATATCCTTCAAAAAGTTTTATATGTATGTTCTAATTCATTTGACACTAAATATAAAAAAAGTATTCATCTATACGCTTTTCACAGATTAAGGCTCCGAACGTAGGTAGCCTCCTTAATTCAACAACAAAAAATTGGGAAATGTAAAGTTTTCTTTATTTCATTTGTGTGTGCTAGGAGTTTCAAAATTTCACACAAGGTTTCTGCATTTTAAAAGAATAAAATTTTAATCTTATCAATTTAAATTAAAACTCTAAATCATTATTAACCACTTACATTCAAATGATTACTGCTACACTGGCTGTGCAATAAGCTTCTACAGTCTTAGAGTTTTCCACTTGGAATTCTGGAAGAAGCAAAAAAAGCAAACAACTTATTCAGGATTTCTGTAATTACATCTGAAAAAAATTATTTGATTAATTACATTTGCCTAGTTAATTACGATCTGTAGTGAATGGAATGATTTGAAAAAAAAAGGGAAATGCAAACACCTTAAATTTTCCTTAATTAAATGGAAATGTTTATAAATAGAACTTTAACCTGTATTAGTATCTAATGAAAAGTTTAATGTTAAATTCCCTAAAATATTATTTTGTTCACTTTTCGAATAAACTATAGTTCTCTCTTGGGAAATAACTGATTTTTAAGAAGATACTTATAATTCATTTATTGTGCCTTAAAATTTGGAAAATGTATTGTTCCAAATTGGAATTTTTCTATCGTAAATAAATCCTTACTACTGTGGTCTCGTAGTCAAGGGGATCATGATCTCAAAATCGTGATTGGCGTTGTCTCGTCGTGGATTCAAGTTCTGCCAACGAAGACACACGGTGAATAGGAACTGATACACGTTAAACGGTAGAGGCTGAAATTCACTCGTTGGCTAGGTGTGGAAGTTTGGAGAGTGGTGTGCCAGCTAAGATGTCACCCTTATTACTTGACCAAGGCTCAGAATTACGAGATCTGTTGCCAATAGCACTCCCGTTGCTTGAAAGTGCGATATTGATAAAAAAATATTAAACCTTTGGTTATAAGTTTTGAATCGCGGATTACTCTTTGAATACCTAAACTTTTTTTTTTCAAAACGAAAATGATTAAATTAGCTTCGTTTGTTCTTGTCAGAAAAATGTATTTACATATTCCTTTATTATAATTTGTTGATAAATACAGTGAGATTTCTTTCTTTCGAGAAGACAAGTTTACCAGCCAATAATCAAGGCTGAATTGTTGAAATTTTAGCGGATAAGAAAGTATTATAAATGTTCCGAAGTTTCTCGATAGTGTAAATGGCTACTGCAATTCATGGTAGGTGAAATTTTTGTGGAGTGTTGTGCTCAAGTTTTCTAATTCCATTAAAGATTTACTCATGAAACAGCCAGCATGGCGGTGGATGAGTGGGTGCGTGCTCGCGGCTGGTGGTTTTGCAACCGAATCGTGAGTTCGAGTCCCAATGTCGGTAAATTCCAGTCGTGTAGTGAAGTAGACGTGTATATATATATATATATATATAGGCTAATTCTCTACAAACAAGAGATAACATCCAAACAATAACATTCGAAAAACACATAGACAGTAGGAAAATCACACAATGAAGGAATGAAGGACATATAAGTAATCGAGATTAAAAATTATAAAATGGATGTTGCAGTGTTATAAACATTACTGAGGACAGCTATTATATAAAATAATTTATATAAAAGTGGGGTTGAACATGTTTTTTGGCCAGCCAACCTTCCCCCTTTTTTATGTAAATAACACTGAGCAAAAACCAATAGAAAATAATGGATAGGAATATCTAAATCCATTATAAGATAGAGGTAACTTACCTAAAAACTGCACTTACAAATGCAAAAACCGCGCTAAATCTGAATGCAATAAATAAGTTATTGCCAGATTCTGGACCCTAATGCAGATTTAAATCCAGTGAAGGGCTGAAATGTAGCACTTAACAAAAGTATAAAAAGAATGGAAATAAAAATTAATAAGAGTTGCAAATTATAGCATAACTTTAATAACACTAGAGTAAATATGAATAAAATAATAAGTAAATTTATCTAATATTAGATTATGGAGATAACTATGAAATATTCAAGTTTATAGTAATAAACTATTATCAATCTCAGAATTTTAATCCTAAATATTTTGAATAGCTTTATTCATATTATTATTAATAATATTTATTTGGTGATATATATATTAAATCTGCTGAGACTCAAAATTCTCATTTCTAAGTGATGTGGAAATTTGGAGAGTGAGTCAAATTTATCAAGTCTATCAACTCATTTCGATGCTGAGTGTAGCGTTAGAAAACAATAAATCTGTTTCCAATTGACTACAGCTTGGCCTCAAACTTCCCATATAGTGAGATGTGGAATCTAGGAAAAATGTGGTAGTCATAAAAAAAGAAATTTAGTTCTAGTACCTTACTTCAGAAAAATATATCTGGCAAAATTAGTATTACTGATAATCATTAAAGATGATTAATTTATGATATCTGCTATACAAGCTTTTTCTTTTTCAAATTTAATATATTGCAAATACCTTTGATTGAAATGCAATAAGCGAGATTTTTACACCGCTTTTTAATATGTTTATGCGAGTATTTCTCATTGGACAGCGTAATTTCGTAATTTTCGAGCCGTATATGGTTTTTAGGAGCCATCTTTAAAATATTTTATTTTACATTCCAATCACAAAACAAAACCTTAGTATACAATTATTTTCAAGTTTCCAAAGTTTTATCTCAAAATGCAAACGAGAAAATGAATTGCAAAATTGTTTTCATAATGTGTGAACGCCCTTCTGTGCGGTTGAACAGAAACACGTGCTAAAATATATCTCCATAAAAAAAAAATTAAAAAGTGCAGCATATCGGAGATTTTTAAGAGCTGTTAAATATTTAAGCATTAAAAGGTTATTCATTTATTCTGCTTGGCAACGAGAAACATTTTGACGTTGATGAATCTTCCAACCACCAGAATGACCGTGTATACGCAAGGAATGCCCAAGAAGCTAAAAAGAAGAGAACCGCGCTCAGTCGGCTCATTATCCGGTTTCCGTAATTGGTTGGTGGGGTGTCAGACATGAAGGCTTCTCAGGGATTCCTTTTTACTTGAATGAAGTGAAATCCATGGCAAAATACTGCCATGGAAAAAAAACAGTAAGGCTCCTGAACGCGAAAACCTGTTCAATTGGAGATGTACTTTTCAATAGGACTCGGCTCCTAAGACGAAGGCAAACCCAACAGGGTGGAAAGAGTATCCTTGATTTCATACAACAGAAAGAGAGCAGCAGTCTGGATTTAAACCGACTGTGGATTATAAATTGGGATCTGTATTGGAGGCAAAAATATACCCAAAATGGTATCTCACTTTGAAGTCTTAAATTGGTCACGGTAGCCGAGTGGTATAGGTATCGGATCATGGCTTGCCTTGTCACGAGTTCGAGTCCAGTACCACTAAAGACCCGCCGTATAGGGCAGCGATGCACGTTAAATCTGTCGAGAGCTGAAACGTCCTCCCGTTGGTGTGGTAGTTAGGAGAGGGTGTGCCAGCTCAGGTGTCGTCCACGTCACTTGACCATGGTTCGAAATAACGTGGTCCGTCGCCAAAAGCCTTCGTGTAGCTGAACAGTGCGACGTTAATATTCAATCAATCAATTGAAGTCTTAAAAAATTTTGAAGGAAAGCAACTATATGGATATTCCCACGGAGGTAGTAAGTGTCTCGATAAATGATTTGCCAGAGACTTAAAGTCGGCGGGGACTCACTAGGAGATCATTTTGAATAAAAGGTATATACCATCAAATTTATAGGTAAATAAAAAGTTTAGGAATTAGTTTAAGTTTCCTTGCAAAAAAGTTTTCTATTTTAACTCCTTTATAATTGCATCAAAACTTATCACGACTAGGTATGTATTAAATACAATAAAGAGTGTACAAAGTAAAAAACGTTAGTACAAAGCGTAATAAAAATACTAATTATTTTGATGCTATATAATGGAGGAAATTTTTCATCATTAGTATATAAATATTTTAAATAGCTTATTTCTTCAAAAGTAGGGCGCCAATAATGAGACGCCTTTTAGAAATCAATTAGTTGTCTTTATATATAATAAAGTTAATTAATCTGTTAAAGTCATTGATTGATCCTCTTTTAGCCGTTAAGAATGGTATAAACTTTGTTCTGTTACGATAAGAATTAAAAAAAGTGTTTGGTATTCGTCCTTTTTATTTTCTATTTTAACCCTTTATCCGGGAATTTTTTTTTAGGGATGGTACATTACGATATTTTTGGGGAACGAGATTGATTTAAGGAAAGGAATTTAGCATATTAGGTAAAATTTTGATTTTTAAGACCTCTATGATTAGAGGGAACATGCTTACCACAACTCACTGTGCTCTGTTGAAACGGATTTATATACCTTTTATTTCTCCTCACATGAAATTTCTAAAATATGTTCTGTGAATACTACAACCTTCAAAAGGAATAGTGAATTCAAAATATCTTATATTGTTAGATGATGAAATTAAGAATTTCTACAAATTACTTCCAAGATAATTTATGAAAAAAGTGATCAGGTCACATTGTAAACACAACAAACTTATTAAATACGTTTGAAAGTACTATTTGTAAAATGAATTCTAAATTAAACAGATGAAGACTGACTGATAAACAAGTTCGATTACTGAATTTGGTGAGGTAAGTATAATTATCCCAGTCTGGAAATTGAGATTGTACCGAAGAGATTACGAGGTACGATACAAAAATTCGGGATCCCAGCCATTCCTAAAGACGAAAGCAAGTACCTAAAATTAAACAACTTGAAATAAATTCTCTCAACCCTGCGCAGGTTGGCTTAGTCCATGTCATGTGATCTAACTGCGTTCTCAGCTACTACCTTCTTCTCCACGACGCAAGAAAGATGACTTTTCTTGAACATAGCTGCAACATTAAATTCTGTCAACGCTTAGGTAAAACATCAATGAAGACATTGGAAATGCTAAGAAAGGTGTACGGTGAATACTCCATGACGAGATCCAATAATTACGAATGGCATTGGAGTTTTAAAGATTTCCGAGAATCCATCGAAAATGATGACTCCTCAGGGGGCTCACCTTCTTTAGGTGGGTACGGGTGTCACAATCCCGAGGTACCCTAGTGATCTTTTCCTTTTCCCAAGGGGTTTACTATAATTGGGTGTCACCAGTGACCCTTTTCTATTTTCAACCCTCCATCTTGTCATCCAATTTCTTCTTTTCCCGTCCAGACCTCAGACCTATGAATGCTTGGCGCAGTATAGCCAAAACTGGCTTTTGCGCCATAAGACACCAAACTCAACTCAACTCATCTCAATCGAAAACGATGAACGCGTTGGACAACTTTCTACTTCCTGGAATGCAGAAAATATTGCGTTGGTGTCTGAATGTGTTCGAAAAGATCATCGCTAAATGCTTGCACAAATAACTGAAACTACATACTTTTCGAAGACAAGATTTCAGCCTCATTCTAACAGAACATCTCAACATTCAGAGTTTCCCAACACGTTGTCCTTCAATTGTTGACAACTGAACAAAAGAAACAACGAATGACAATATCGGGTGATTTAATCTACAAAGCTGACGAGGTTCCAGGTTTTTTAAACCACATCATTACGTATGACGAAACGTGATGTTTGACATCCAATCGAAGCATGCGTCCTCAACTTGAAAGTCATCAGGTTCGTTGCAATAGAAAAAATTCCGGCAGGATCGGGAACTGAATGAAAGTAATGATGGATGTCGTTTTGATTCTCGGGAATTGTGTATTAAGAATTTATTCCCGAAGGCCGAACAATTAACAAGGAGCATTATTTATGTATTATGCATCATTTGAGGTAATTCGTCTCGGTCGTAAGCGATGTCATTTCTAGCAGAGTGTTGATTGGAACCTTCTGCGTGACAATGCACCAACATACAGATCTAAATTGATAAGAGTGCTTCGCCAAAACTCGCACTAATGTGCTTCCACCTCCCCTCCCATTCCTTGGACACAGCCCCTTGTGACCTTTACCCGTTCCCATCGATGGAAAAAACATTTATAGGGACCCCATTTTGTGTCATCAGATGAGGTGAAACCATCAACGCAGGAAGCCTTACGGGGAGGTTGCGAAAAATGGCTTCTAGCTGTGCTTCCAGAAGTTATACGAACGCTGGTAGAAGGTCGCCCATCCGGTATAGTGGTTAGTGACGCTGATTACTGTGCTTGGCCTGGGCTCGAACCCCGGAAAAGACATGGATGTTTGTAAATGTATAGTGCCTTCGCGGCATGGGAGTACATTAAATAGTCGTCGAGCCGCAAGTCCTCTCGTGAGATTGGTGGAAGGGGAAGAGAGGTGGGAGGCCCCTAATCACCCCCAGGGTGTTCTCCCTCAATGTTGGGGTGAAACCGAGCTAAATCATTCTGCCACCTATATGGTGCTCAAAGCTGCGGCTAACGACAGGCGTCATTTAGCCCTTTACCATGATGAATTTCGTGGGCCTTGATCTGGCTTTTGCCGATCAGGTGGCATAAGTAACAACAACAAAGCAGGTAGAAGTGTATAGTCGCCCAAGGGGATTACTTTGAAGGTGGATGTGCTTCAGGGCTGTGAATTATTCAGGGTAAGGTTTGTCTCTTCTAGTCATTGAATTTTTGTATCATACTACGTATTACTTCATTGCATTCAAAATGGCGATATCAGTTTCTATGAACTCATAATTCTATTCTCATAAGTTTCACAATAAAAAGCTCAACTAATAAACATTCTCAGTTTTCAGACTATTTTCTAGGTTTATTTTGAGATAATTTGACTCGCGTAAAAACTGGGAAATTAGTGAACAATTAATCCCAAGAACATCTTTTATTTTTCTTTGTATAAAATAAGCTGTTGATAAAAATATAAATTTTGAGGATCCTTTTTGTGCGAAATTAAATCCTTTTATAACTTTGATAAATTTTCATAAATTAACTTTTTTTATTGGGTAAAGAATGTAACGAAATAGAAAATTTGATAAAAATAACTAGGTTTCAAGAGCTATGTGAACTGCGTAATTTTAGCACCAGACTCTAAATTATCAGAATTTGAGATAAAATTTCTGCTTATATATTCTTTAGATATATTTTTGGAAACTTTCCAATTTTTTTTTTTAAAATTCTGGACAATTTGGGAAACATTTTGTAACAAGGGAAATTATAGTGAATTAAATCAGAATTTTATATTATGCATAAATTATTTCGATGAAAACTGAAGTTCTTTAAAAATAGAAATAAACGAATAAAAATGATGTATTTCATATTTTTAAGACTACTTTTAGAAGTCTTAATTTATTATGAAATAACACATTCCCATACATTATCCGCATTGACAGCGAATTATTAAAGAAACATTTCTTTGCGAAAAAATGTCTTCGAAAGTAGGTTAATAAAGTTTGAAAGATGTTGCTTCAAAATAGCATCTTTCTCAAATACCGAAAATGTGTCAAGGTTTTTTCCGTACATCCCTTTATTATGCGTAAAATATTTCTCGAATGTCATTTCTTTTCTTTGGATATGACTTTATTCTGAAAGGAATAAACTTTATCAGGAAAAAAAATTTAGAAATTGATTTTATTCTTATCTCTCGCAACAGACTGTTTAAAAGTATTTTAATATTTTTTTCCCGTGGCATCCTTGTTGAAAAATGTAGCTCTCCAACTTTCCTCTTTGATTGCTTTATACGTATCATACGGTGAGTGAACGCTGTTGCATTTGTTAGCAATGGCTGAAACCAATGACTATATACAGAAAAAAACTGAATACCTTTACATAAGAAGATGGTCAAAGTTTTTGTAAAACATTTTTTTTTTGTGTATGTATAACACGAAATGACAATTTATCGTTAAGATTATCGTAAGTTATTCTTCTTAGATATCAATAAGCTGTGTATTAGTAGGATTAGCTTGGCATTTTAAAATGGTTCAAATTTGTATTAGAAAATCCTTACTTTCTCGCAGATTTATAAGACTTAATACTTCTGTTTGGATGAATCGGTGTTATTGAAAGAGCTGTAAGTAGAATATACTCTGAATTTTACTGTATTGCTGAAAAGTACAGATACTGTAGTACACATGTATATCAGAGTTATTTGTTGTATACTATCGTAATCTTTTGCAGTAAATAGATTTAGATTTAAAGAAACGGGAATAGTTACTAGTATTCTATATAAGTTATTTATTTTATAAATAGCATAAGCTACCACAATTTGTAATGCTCTGTTTTGTTGAATTTCTTATCGAAAAATAATAGTAATATTTTTTTATATATTGACAGAATGAAAAGTGAGTCAATTACCTCTGAAAAGCATTCTAGGAATTTTTTTTTGTTATACTTATTTGTTTTCGGATCTTGGTTGCCACAAGAAAGGGGCCGCTGTAGCCGAGCGGTATAGGTATCGGATCGTGGCTTGCCTTGTCACGAGTTCGAGCCCAGAACCACTAAAGACCCGCCGTGTAGGGCAGCGATGCACGTTAAATCTGTCGAGAGCTGAAACGTCCTCCCGTTGGTGTGGTGTGGTAGTTAGGAGAGGGGGTGCCAGCTCAGGTGTTGTCCACGTCACTTGACCATGGTTCAAAATTACGTGGTCCGTCGCCAAAAGTCCTCGTGTAACTGAACAGTGTGACGTTAATATTCAATCATTCACTCACGCCACAAGGAAGGAGTACAGAGTGGAAATAACCTGAATAGTTTAAGCTGTTCCGGGTATATTTCCAACACTGGATACATACTATTTCAGATGAAATTCCTCCGGAATTCATGGTTATAAAAATTCGAGAGAAATTATGGAGATTGTGTGGCGTCACATTAGTGAGTTTCAAGAATGAGGTCTATTGCCATAGCCTTCATGTGTAGCTCTTATAGAACGAAATTATTTCGGTGCTCATATATTATTGTGGAAGCCCAGTGGCAGTGCATCACGCTTCCATGGCATAGGTCCGGGGTTCAAATTCCGGGTTGGGCAAGGTCGACTTAGCCTTTTATCTCTTCAGTGGGTCGATAAATAAGTACCAAGCTTGCTTGGGAACTAAACACTGGGGATTTTGCGTCAGACGGACCACTTGATGGAAACATCCACACATGCACCGCAGAGCCTAAGGTCACGTAAACTGAGATAGACACAGTACGCCTTGGCTCTCATGGGCTGTTGCGCCATTGAATTCAGTTCAGTATGATTTATTGCGTTTACTTTGTCGAATTTTGGCGATTTTTTCATTGGAGAGGATCGATTTATAAACCAAAAAAAAAAAAAAAACCCATTTATTTGTATGTAGATACTTTTGTGCATTTATATTTTATATATAAGTGTATAATTACTCTTTGATTTAGTATGTAAAAGATTTAAGGTTAGTTTTAAGAAGCGAGAATTCACTGTTCAGGCATAGTAAGGCGACTGTTTTTTAATCAATTAAAGTTTTTAATTCCAAATGTGTTAACAGTTTTTAACATAACATTTTCAAGCCTCAATACAGTCAACTCTTGATAATTTGAAGTTGGAGGGACCAATAAAAAACTTCGATTAGGGTAGGAAAATCAATAGGGTAGGAAAAAATTCTCAAAATAAAAGAAATTTTTTTTTTTTTCAACTATGTAATAAAATAATTGTACATTAGTATAGAATTATTTTAAAGTATTTTTAAAAAGTACATAGTATACAATATAAAATTATACAGAAGTTAAGTCTTGTATTAAAAGAATCCATTTATGTATTAAAAAAAGTTATTATATAAAAGAAAAGAACAGTTTCACACTCAGCTACGGAGTATACTAAATAGTTTCTCGACGTTGGAAAGGCAATTCGCAAAAAAATTCAACCAGTTATTTTTCTTTTACCGCTTTTCTCTATCGCTCCTCTCCTTTCACTTCCAAACCATATTTCTTAACCTCTCGAACAGGACTCTTTCACGCCCCTCCAAATATCTTCCATTCCTCATTGGAAATAAAATCGTTTCGCACCTGGTTCCCTCAAAAACTGTCCCCAACACCATTGGTTCTTCAAGGGAGGTTCCAATCCGTCCCGTGTCCTATTTGGTGCCACATGCTGTAAGCCACACAGATGAGCCATAAAGCGTCATGCCAGTACGACGCAGCATACACGATCCTATGCATCTCTTCACAACAGCAGGCCATCCTTGGGGGCTGCGGTAGTCCAGTGGTCAAAGTATCAGATAATGGCAGACATACCATGAGTTCGAGCCCAGCACCACTAAACACCCGCCATGCTGGGCAGAGATGCATGTTAAATCTGTCGAGAGCTGAAACGTCTTCCCGTTGGTGTGGTGTGGTAGTTTGGAGAGGGGGGTGCCAGCTCGGGTGTCATCCACGTCATTTAACCACGGTTTAAAATTACGTGATCCGTTGCCAAACGCTTTCGTGTATCTGAACAGTGCGACGTTAATATTCACTCACTCGGGCCATCCTTTCTGTACACATGTGTAGCAAGGCTACGTGTCAAACGAAAGATATGAACGGCTTACAACAGGTGCGGACGGTCTATAATCCCCATGAAGAATGAAAGCAATAGTGTCTTTTCGCTTGAGAAACACAAAAAAGGGGTAGCAGACAGATGGTCATCAAAGGGGCTACATTCAGGAGAGACACGTCGAGACAATACAACACATAACATGTAAGCTCCAACCTGTTTGCTACAGGATACATCATATTGAGTGTTCGAATTGTCGAGAGTTTTATAAAATAACTTCAAATATTATCGCGTGTTGCTGTATGGCCAGTCACACAGAATTTACTTCGAAATATTGAGTGCACCAAAACTTATTGTTTTAGTTTGAAATATCAAAAGTTTTTCTAGGGGCTGAGCATATATTTCGAATTAGCTAGAGATTCGTATTGTCGAAGGTTTGAACAAGTGAGAGTCAACTATATAACATCGTGAATGCGAGTTTGAACATTTAAACTTCTGTGATAAATTGTTACCTAATGAGAAATATTTTCTTTTGTTCCTGGCAAATACCCTCACGTCATTAGAAAATTATATTAAGATGAAAATAGGTGGGAAAGAATTTTTCAGATCCGAAATGAGAAAATGATTACATTAGTTGTCGAAATACAGCTGGAAATAATAAGTTGCGTTTCCAGCATATTTTCGCAAATTAAAACTTAAAATGGGAACCTAATCATTGAAACTGGGTTTTCTTTTAAAAAACTACATTTAAAGCTATTCAGTTTTTATTCATTTTAGAGTGCTGAAAGTTTTTTTTATTTTTAATTTTTTCACTGTTGAAGAATAGAGGCTGGGAAAGTTTTTTAAAGAATCCGAAAGGAAATATGTGAAAGAAAAAATAAATTTCAAAATTTAATTTAGATGTGCTCATAATGGTAGAATTGGAAAAAAATTGAAAAACCTATTCTTAAAGCTTATTAAAATTATTTTAAAACAACTATACGAATAGTCCAAATCTTAAGTAGTGAGTTTCTGGGTGTGTGGCAACGTTGTGAAGCAGAATAATTTTATTGAGATATCCCTTAGTTTCGGCGTGAAAGACTGAAGAGCTAACTTGGTTAGAGTGGCCACGGTAGCCAAGTGGTCAAGAGATCGGATCGTGGCTGGCCTTGTCACGAGCTCGAGCCTAGTACCACTAAAAACCCGCCGTGTAGGGGAGCGATGCACGCTAAATCTGTCGAGAGCTCAAACGTCCTCCCGTTGGTGTGGTGTGTAGTTAGAAGGGGCTCCCAGCTCGGGTGTCGTCCACGTCACTTGACCAAGGTTCAAAATTACGTGGTCAATCGCCTAAAGCCCTCGTGCAGCTGAACATTGCGACGTTAATATTCACTCACTTGACGCGATTGTAGAAGTACTTTGCCAGTTGCTGAAATATATATTTAGAATGCTAAACTCATCTTTCTACCATTGTATATGTACATTTTAAAAATATTTAAAATGAAATGTTTCTTCGTTTGTCATCTTTGGTTGAATGATTTACAGATTACCTATAGAAAGGTAAAACCGTTCTTAATAAAATCTTATTCCACAAATGCAGAAAGATTGAGAATAAATAAACCTTTCTTAATATTAGATTTACAGTACTATTGTTTTGAATAAGACTCATGCCATTTCGAACTACATAAAAAAGTAAAATTAGGTAAATGCTGCAAATTGGCAGACACAATGAGCTGTTTTCTGAAAAGTTAGAGATGGCTTGCATGTGATTATTAATTACAAATTTTGTTCATTCCTGCTTTAAAGTAACCAAGGACACATTTCAGAAAATTTTGATCTTTCATTTTAAAGTGGATGTAGAAATTCTAATCTTACAGTTTGCACATTTTTTTCTTAACGTAACAGGCTTTTAAAATTGAAAATCGTTAAAATGCATGAAGTTTTTATACTTCTTACTCAAGGAATTTCAAAGAATTCCTGATATTTTACATTGAATATAAAATTCAAAAAATCTAAAATATCAAGTTTCTTGGAGATATACACATAGTTTATTTTTGAAAATATATCAGAACGAATGTTTTAACGTTATTTTGATTTAAAAGTCAAAATTAAAATTGCAATAGTTTGTTAAATTATACGCGTACATCGCAAAAATTTTAGAATCGAAATAATTTCCGTAGCTTATGTTACCATTTTTATGGAAAAAATTCTCATTATTTTTTTTTTATACAAAATGTAAACAAAGCGAATGAATGATTAAAATGTTTCTTTCGTGAACTGGAAATTTTAACATTTAATATATCGTAACATAAATTTAAAGGTAAATATTGATTGTACTGTATATTTCTTCAGAGTGCTATTTTTATCGTTACTTGACCAATTTTATTTTCAATTTCTCTACTATTAGCTCACACTCTCTATATATTTATCTTGGTGGAACTTTAATCATTAATAAAATACATTTTATACAGCGCTCAATTGAGCTGAAATTTTGTATACATGATTACTTTAGATGACAATACAGTAATTTAACAATAATTAATAAAAATTAATTGATTAAAACTAATTCAAAGAATTACAAATACAGCAAAGTTGGCATCATTTTTGGAGACTTTGCGACCCTTTTGGCGCTTCTGAGTCAAAACTTGAAAAGGTTTTTTTATCATATTTTAAAGCGCTCATTTGAGCTGAAATTTTCTATACACTATTGTTTTGGGTAAAAATTCGATAATTTAATTAAAATTAATTGACTGAAACTAATTATTTAAAGTATTACTGATACAGCCACATTAGTTTCATTTTTAGTGACTTGGGTCAAAATTTTAAGAGATTTTTTTTTCTCACGTTTTAAAGCATTCAATTTAACTGAACTTTTATATACACGATTTTCTTGGATGACAATACTTTAATGATAATCAATAAAAATTAATTACCACTTAATCTTGTGATTCTGTCCTATGTATATACATATTTATATTAATTGTAACTATTTAATAAAAAGCAAGTAAAATAAAATTTTTCTTTGTTGATCTAAGTAGGAATTGACTTAAAAAAAATTCTTTTTATGTTACTTGTAAAAAAAATGACACAAATTGAGTTTTTGAAAAGTATGGACGTATAACTGAAACCGGAAAATAGAAAAAACGATGCAATATCTTCAAAAACTTTTTTTCCACCAAAATCTACTTCAAAATAAAAACAACGAAATGAACAAAATAAACAAATCCATACGCATTTCAAACGACGTAAAGCGCGTGACTTTGAACCATTTTCCCGATCTTTCACTCCGATGAAGGAAGCATGAAAATGAGAAATTTCACGCCCGACTTCTTTCAAAAACTTGGGCCGTTACCTTTTCTACGGCCAGAGCATTCATTCCCAAGGTGGAAAATGCAAATATTTTTCACTTTTTCCAAATATTGCCTCCAGAATATATTTTCTATTTGCAGGAAGACAGAGAATTGAAAGTATCCCTCGATTGCCACGGATTGAGAGTCAACTTTTTCATTTGCTACAAAACGAAACTCGGCCTTTGGTACTACAGAAAAGAAAGATTGGAGCTCTTTCCTAATCAGTATGATCTTTTCCATTTTCTGATGTATTTTTTTTTTCTCTTTTCTTTTGAAATTTCGGGGAATTCCTCTTTGTGTGGGAATCAATTTAAAGATCAATCTTTTTTTACGAAATACATCTCGTGGCTATAAGTTTACGGGAGTAGAAATTTCTTGTAGTGATATAATACCCATGCAATGTGTCTATTAATTCGAATCGATAATAGGCCCAACTCCTTCTTTACACGATAAATACGTTCCGTAGAAAACCATACAAAAATTCGAGTAAAAAATATATGTAACCTATGGGAAAATTTGGGGGGATATGCTTTAAAACTTTAAAAACTACGCAACTTTAAAAAAATTGTGTAAGATGAAGAGAATCTCTAAATATTTTCCTATAAAACCACGCAAAAAGAAATAATAAAAGAGGTAATTATAAAATCCGTTATATATATATTTATACAACAAATGATTCGTTTATATTACAAAAAAAAAAAATAATTAAAATTAGTGTACAGCAGTCTTTCTCAAACTGTGGGGCGCGCCTCCCTAGGGGGTGTGGTAACTCTACAAGGGGGCGCGAGTATAGCAAAAAGTTGAAAACAAAAGATTATTTAAAAAATTATTAATTTACTGAATTGTGAAGCTAAACAAAATACATTCTGACATAATAAAAAATAAAATACACATTTACACTGATATAATATACTAATAAATGCATCAGTACTGCACAATGTGTTTCATAATTAATTTAACAATACTAAGTTAAGAACATGTTTGATAATTACCAGTGATCCTATAGATATCTTACAATTTTCTATACAAAATTTAATACTTATCCTGATAATTTGTACGGTTTATAACTAAAGTCACATATATTGTAATCGTACGTCAAAGTATATTATTATTGAATTCAATACATCATTATTGTATGGAGGGGGGCGCGATAAAAATTATGATTGAAAGTTGGGTCGCAAGTATAGAAAGTTTGAGAAGCACTGGTGTACAGTGAAAATTCAGTCTATAAGTACATACAAATAAAAATTTAAACTGAAATTAGGAGTTAAAACTATTAATTACTACTCGTTGCTCTTAATAACAAGAATGCACGTTTATTAGGAACTGGATCAAAAATGCTTTCATCAGTGGCTGTGTCAGATATGTCTAGCACAACTGTCGGTTTGGATTCAAATGAAGAATTTTGTTCGTTATTAATGAACTTTTTTTTCTGTTACAGAGTCTGTGTTATTAGCTCCTGTTTAGTTTTTCAAGAGTTAATATAGTTCTTGATATCCTACTGCATAAAACTTATGATTACGTTGAAATTATAATGTACGCTTTATGTTAGGATCACGAGTAAGAGAATGTCGTTCGAATTTCAAGCTTGCAGCAAATTTTAAGTCCTCGCGAATTAAATCGTCTGTTAGTATGTGAAATTCCCTTTCGACTTCGTTATTTTATCGACTTCTTAGTAATCACAAACTGTCATAAATTCGATCAAATTGTCCTCATCTAAGGGGCATGAGTTCGCAAAGTTCTTTGACATTCGAGCTAGAACAAAAAAATTCGTATAAAAAAAATTCGTGAAATTTGTGTACCGTGTAATTTTAAAATCGTGTAAAAAAAAGTTGGGTGTGTATCTGTAGTCTTATGGGAAATATAAAGAAATATTTTAAGCATCGATTTTGACACTTGACTGTGTAGCCGCTGTAGCTTAGTAGTTATAGTGGTTAACTCGCGGCTGGTGATTAAGCCGAGGTTAAGGTCCTGGAGTCATTGAAGACCCGTCATGTAGAGGGGCTGAGGCACTTGAAATCTAACGAGGCGCAAAGTACCCGCGTGGTCGAGGGGTAAGTGAGAGAGGGATGCCAGCTCTAGTGTCATACTCGTCATTTAAAATTGCGAGGTCCGTCCCCTATATCTTCCACGTAGCTTCGCCGTGTAGGGCAGCGATGCACGTTAAATATTTAGAGAGCTGAAACGTCCTCCCGGTGGTGTGGTTGTGGTAGTTAGGAGAGGTGTCGTCCACGTCACTTGACCATGGTTCAAAATTGCGTGGTCCGACGCCAGAAGCCCTCGTGTAGCTGCACAGTGTGACGTTAATATTCAATCAATTAATCAATCCACGTAGCTTCAAAGTGCAATGTTAAGAAGTAATCGATCATCACAGGACCGCGATAGTCGAGGGATAATTGTCCCGAGTTTATTCATAGTTTATCCAGTTGAGGGGTTGAGTCTCGATGTCATTAAGGAGCCATCGTGTAGTGAGGTTAATGCGCATGAACTCTATCGAGGCTGAAAGTCCACCCGTTGGCATGGTGGGGAAGCATGAGGGGGGTCAGCTCATGTGTAGTCTTTATTTAATTTTAGTTGAAAATTGAGAGGTCCGTCACCATTCTCATTTTGTCTTTAAATGGGACGTTAATAAAATACTCAACATTTGACCGGGAAAATTAAATCCTTCATCCAGGGATCCTGTTTACCTCTTGAAAAACTTTAATTGAAAAATATTAAACTTTTCTTTAAAACTTTTCTAAATATTGTTTTTAGAACTAAGGAATCAATTTAAATGAAATATCTCATCTGCATATCTAGAACCTTGTTTTTTTGCGACGTAAAGTGTAACATTTTACTATTTAAGAGAGAGTATCTATCTAAAATGTTAGAGTCCAATTGAAACTAACCATCTTTATTACTTGAACTTACCCCAGGCTTATTTTCTCCACGTAAATACGAAGCTTATGATCTCGAAGTAGCCGAGCTGGCTTCTTTTTGTTCTATTGTCTTTGATATGCTGGTGAAGTCCGCCCTTCCCTCAAAATCTATTCCTTCTTTTTTCATTCCTCTCCCTACTATTATTTCCTTCTTGCTTTTATATAGTTTAATCGAGATTATATACCCTCTTATACAAATTAAAAAGCTTTCAGTCCACAATTTGGTCAAACATGCCATTGTATTCATAGAACAACTTTTTTTCGAAGGACTTGATTTATAGGAATTGATTTTTAATATCAGTTCATTTTATTGGATGTTTTTATGCGTAAATTTGAGATATAATACCTTAAATAATCTGTTTAATATTAAAGCTCACCGATTCAGTTTTCAAAATTATACAAAGCTCATATATAATCATATCTATTCCTCCTATCCTTTATAAAGTCTTGCATCTATTTGTGTAGTTTTTTCCCAATTAAAGTTTTATTCCAGCAACTTCTAGTAGCAAAATATTTTAAGATTAATTAATAAATCTTATTTTAGGGTCAAACCCCCAGGGTTTTGAACTTATCGTCACTTTGCTAGCAACCCTTTTTTAAATTTAAAACATATCTTTATTATAAACTGATAATCAGCTGCGAATGTTAAATACCGATCCTAATTTAAAATTAATTTTTTCCGTCAAACCTACTGTGGTGACGGTAGCCTAGTAGTCAAGATCACGGACTCGTGGCTGGCATGTCATAAGTTCGGGCCTGGTACCGCTGAAGACTCGTCTAGCAAAGGGGGCCCATATATATTAAACATACCGAGGCTCAAACTTCTTCCCTTTGGTGGGGTATGGAAGTTAGGAGAGGGATGCTAGCTGTGGTGTCGCCAAAAGCCCTCGTGAAGCTGAACAGTGCGACGTTAATATTTACTCATTCATTCGCTAGCCTGTGGTGTCGTCCTCGTCACTTTACCATGGTTTAATATTATAAGGAGCGTTGTCCGTAGCCATTGTGCAGCTTTATAGTGACATGTAAAATTTACTCTCACTGCTGTTAAGCATGAATGCATGAAATGTAGGAATAATGAGCATCTGCGAAAAAAGAATGCAATTGATGGTTATGAATGAAGATGACGTTCGAAAGTAGAAAATCTACATATAGTATGTAAGAGAACAGAGAAATGGTACACGATTCAGCAAAAGTCATTCGAGTAAGTGTGCAATTCGGATTGTTACGCGATGTGGTTTGGAAGAGTTGCGTATGAATTTGTAGTTAGAGTTTTGAATTATATATATAATGCTTGATTGTGGTATACTTTGTCACTAGAGGCTTGCATGATTTATTCTCTTTATAATGTTAATCTTTTTTAAGAGGCTAAATTTTACAGGAATTTGTTTTGAAGTCTCAAATTTCAATTTCTCTCTTTCGAGCATCAATTTCATTTCTAAAATTCATTTTTCTGAAATGCTAAAATTTTCATTAAATTTTTCCATAACTTTCAAAATTTTCATTTGTGTAATTTGAACATAAATTTATTCTCTTCAGAATGCCATTCTTATTTCATAGAAGCTTAATTTCACATGAATTGGTTCTTGAAGGAATAATTTCCACACTTTTACTCTTTCGGACATAACACCATATTTTCCCCAATTTTCTCTGTCCGGATTTTAGAAAACACACCTTGGCGCGATTGGAAAAAAAAAATTCACCAAAGGTTGGGTTTTAATAGAATTGTACCAGATTGTGTGACTTTAACGTACTTTCACTTTTACGGTCTTGTCTCTTTCCTTTCACAAGAACTTTTCACCAAATTTCGATTTTTAATACTTTTGAATAGAAAATTGCTTCTCCTATTTTGAAAATGTGCAGCTTTTGAGTTCCATTTGCTTTCCCCCGGTATTATCTGATTTATTTGTACCATCTCTCAAAATATTCTTTTTGGGGAGAAAGATTTTTCATCTAGCAGAACTTGTATTTCAATGGAATTCGTTGCTTAAGGGGAAGTTATTCAACAACTTTGAGAATACGTTTGTAAAACTTTTTCGCGATTTCAAGATAAATTCTGTAAGAAAAAAAAAGCAAGAACAGCACTGTTGTCTATGGTACGGTTGTTGTGTGTGTGTGCAATATGACTTTCTCTCTTTTTATACCAAGAGTAATATTTCTAGAGTTCAATATCACCAATTTTTTTTTCGTAAAAAATAACATTATACATACAGCTGCATAAAATTAGCCTATTAACACATTATAATTTGTAAGCTAAAATAAATGAAAAACTCTTAAACATTTACTTATATAATACCTCTTTAACATTACCATTTGATACCAACTGATATATTTCATTACAAAGAATTTTTGTCTTTCGTGGCTCGATCAGGGAATAATTTCATATGCTAAAAGGAAGGAAACAATAGATTTGGATGAGTGAGTGTTAACATCGCACTCTGAAGCGATACGAGGTTTATTGGTGACGGCCCTCGTGTTTTTGAACTTCGATCAAATGACGAAGAGGACTGTCACAGAGGAATGGCGAAATTAGGAATTTCATCAAATCCCTAAGGGAGATGATCACTTGATGATAGATGTTAAAATAGCGTCTCCTCAAGGTCATTTCCCTGATGAAAGTAATTTTACTAAATCCCTGAACTGTTTCAGTGAAATGATGAAATGAACTAGTCAGGATTTGCATTGGCAAAATGCTATACAGGGGGGGAGACATCTGGGGGATCGAGTCCCTGTACTTCCTAACCATACAGGCAGTACTAGTGATCCCCTAAATATCAACCCCATACATTTAGAAAAATGGCACCATAGGATTAACATAGGGATTGATATTTAAGTGCCTAAGCAATCGAGAGGAAAGATGTTATACGTCAAAAAATACCAGCCTGATTTTCTAATTATTTGTTAATTAGTTTCGAATAAATAATTTGTATTTCATTGACTATATTGTTGTATTACTTATACGTTTAATAATGCATCATATTTGTTAAATAAACATTTTTAAACTCTTGACAATATTATTTCATCATTTCACTGAAACAGCTCAGGGATTCGTTCAAATCCCTTACATTTATCAGGGAAACCACCTTGAAGAGACGTTATTTTAACATCTACCGTCAAGTGATCATCTCCACTAGGGACATGTTAAGATTCCTAATTTTACCATTTTCCTGCGACATAACCATAACCTCGAAGGTCACTTTGTTTCTATTCACAGAAAAAAATGCCTCTATGCGAAGTTTTTATGACACCCTGTAGATCAAATGCCACTCTGAGTGAGTGAGAGACTTCTCTAAGAGCAACTTTAATTATCTGACTATGCTCGAAATTATATGGCTGGTCATCAACAAAACAGTTCAATGTGGCATTTAAGTAAATACATATAAAAATATTCTTTGAATACCTCTAAAAACGAGTAATATTACTAAAAATAAAATATTTAACACAGGGGTCGGCAACCTGTAGCATGCGGCTCAATTCTCAGTGACCTGCTGCACTACTCTACAAATTTTTTGAGTGGATGGAAGTTGATAAATTTGTAATGGATCTCTCTCTCTCTTACTTGACAAATATCTTCAGAATTATCGACATTTATGGAATAACGAAAAAATTTGAATAACTAAAGATAATATATATCTATTTTGTAAATTATTGAATATCATTGCTGGAGAGATTTAATTGTTTAAAGAGAGAAAATTGCATGTATTTTATATTAAGAAATATCTTTAAATGATGCAAAATTTATTTATAATAAAACTGCAAATCTATGTTATTGACCCTTATATCTCCAATTCTGTATGCATTACCGCGGGAATCGAACTGTTTCAAAAATGTCTTGTGTAGCACACTGAATCATATTGGTAGATTGGCTCGGCACGACACAGCTAAAAAAGGTTGCCGCCCCCCCCCCCCCTAACATTTGGTTAAATTTGCTTTTTTTCGTACAGGTTGCTGGATCCTACATTCCGATTATGCTCTACTGATGTGCTGGGACAGAGAGTAAATATTCCATGTCGTGCCAAAGTTCCAACGGACACAGAAACCAGCGAACTAGGAACTTTACTAACGTTAAATGCGTCAAAGTTTAATGAATAATCCGAACATATTAGAGTTAACCGAAGCAGCATCTATGTTTAACCATTGTCATTGTTATGCACTTGAAAAGTTTATTGAATTTTAATAAAACATGGTTAACGTTTTCTTACGCTGTTTCGTCATTTATTCAATTCCTACTATTAGCTCACACTCTCTATTTATTTATTTATCTTGTTGGAATTTTCAATAGTTAATAAAATACATTTTAAAGCGAAATTTTATATACATGATTATTTTGGATGACAATACAGTAATTTAATTATAATTAATACAAATTAATTGATTAAAACTAATTATTCAAATATTTACGAATACAGCCACGTTGGCATCATTTTTGGCGACTTGTGACAAAAAATGAAAAGGTTTTTTTTCTCACATTTTAAAGCCCTCATTTGCGCTGCAATTTTCTATACACTCTAGTTTTTTTGTATAAATACGATAATTTAATTATAATGAATTAAAATTGATTGACTGAAACAAATTATTTAAAGAATTACGGATACATCCACGTTGGTTTTATTTATAGCAACTTGGGTCAAAACATTAAGACTTTTTTTCCACATTTTAAAGCATTCAGTTGAACTGAAATTTTATATACATGATTGTTTTGGATGACAATACGATACTTTAATGATAATTAATTAATAAAAATTAATCTCCACTTAATGTTGTGATTGTCATATGTATATGTTACCGGCAAAGTATGAAATCCGGCATTCTATAGAATGCCTAAAACTACCCGGCAATGTATGAAATGATTCTTATTTCACACATTGCCTAGGCATTCTATAGAATGCCTAATGTGAAACCGGCAAAGTATGAAATACATCTCCGATTCGTTTCGAATATTGTGCGCGAGACTTTTAACGCGTACTTCAGGCTCAGAATTTGTCAGTTGCACATTGTGGTTTGTTCGGGAGTGTCAAAATATTCAATTTTACTTAAACTTATTCAGAAAAAAATTGTTTTTTTTAAATAAATATTAAATGATATTTTATGTAATTATTTTGTATTTTATAAAGTAAAAAAAAATTTAAATAATTTATTACTTTAATTATTTATTAGTAAAATTATTTAAAATTATTATTAATTAAAAGTATTTAAAATAATTATATTAATTCGAATTATTAATAATTAAAATTTATTAATTACTATTTATTATAATTTTATTATTATTAAGAATTATTAAGAAATTTAAATTTATCATTAATAAAAATAATTAATAATTAAAACTTATTAATTAATTACTATTTATTATAATTAATAAATTTATTAAGAATTATTATTAATATAAAAATTTATTAAAATTATTATTAATTTATTAAAAATATTAATTTATTAAAAATATTAATTTATTATTAAAAATATTAATTTATTATTAAAAATATTAATTTATTATTAAAAAGATTAACTTATTATTAAAATTGTTCATTTATTAAAATTGTTCATTTATTAAAATTATTATTCATTTATTATTAAAATTATTAATTAAAATTATTATTCGTTTATTATTAAAATTCATTTATTATTAAAAATAATTTTATTAAAATTATTTAAATAAACTTATTAAAATTATTAATTTACTATTAAGATTATTATTTATTATTGAAATTATTAATTTTTATTAAAATTAGTTAAATTAATTTATTAAAATTATTTTAATAAATTTATTAAACTTAAATAATTTTATTTGAAAAGGACTTTTTAAATATTTTATAAGATTATAAAATAATTAAATTAATAATATATAAAAAAGAGACATTTTTATTATATTAATTATAAAATAATTTATTTAATAATATATTTTATAAACTATTTTATGTTATATATAATATTTTATTTATAGGATATTGTATTTCACATTATAAAACTATTTGTAACTAATTTTTATATAAAATATCATTTAATATTTATTATATATTTTTTATAAATATTGTTTATTAATATAAAAAAATTTATAAAATTTAATATAAATATTTATATATAAATAATTACAGCAATTTTTTAACTTTATAAAATACAAAATAATTACATAAAATATCATTTAATATTTAATAAACCTTTCTTAAATTTATTTAATTTTAAAAAATAATTAAAATAATTAAAGAAAAAATTTATTGTGTGAGATCGAACCCTAACCTCCGGCATAATAAGCAGACGATTCACCAATCAGGCACCTTTACGTATTTTGAATATTTTTTTTAATGGCACTCTTCTCATTATTTTGTCAGAATAACATTTGCATTTAGAAATGTACATCATTGATATAGTAATCTTATTATGACCTTATTTCATACTTTGCCTAAACAGCTTTAGTCATTCTATAGAATGTCTAGGCATTCTATACAATGCCTAGGCAAAGTATGAAATAATTCTCTTATTTCATACTTTGCCTGAAAACGTCCGGCATTCTACAGAATGCCGGCATTTCATACTTTGCCGATAACATATATACATATTTATATTAATTTTAACTATTTAATAAAAAGCAGCTAAAATAAAATTTTTCTTTGTTGATCTAATTAGGAATTGAGACTTAATTTTTTTTATATATTACTTGCTTCTAATGTATTTTAAAGACTATGACAGTTATGAGTTCAGAATTCATTATATTATTTATGCATGAAGTTCAAAGCGAAAAATGGGCTTGCAAAATTGTTTTAATACAGTTCTTTAAGTAAATAAAATTTTCTCTTCAAATTCCATTTAATTTTACCTAGTCGTGCGACAAGTTTTGAAACAAGTATAAAGGAGTTAAAATAAGAACTTTGCAAAATGAAATTTAAAAGTAAATATTTTTAAAATTTCAATATACTTTTAAATCGACATATTTCACCTTTTATTCAAAATCACCTTCGGACTTCACGTAGGCTTAAAGTCTTTTTGGTCAATCATCCGTTGAGGCATGCGCTCCTTCCATGGGGAAATTTTCTCATCGGTGTTTTCCTTCAAGAATATATAAAACTGTTCAAATTGAGAACGTTTTTGTCATACCTTCGCCTCCAACACGTTGATTCAAAGTCAATGTGACCAATTTTAAAAGCATCCAACTGTTTATGATAAATATTAATCACTTAACTACTAATTTTATTTTAATAATGAAACTTTAAAATTGCTAATCTATTTTTATTAGTAGGAGTAAATTATGGCTCTGAAATTAGATTCTCTCAAACCCGAGGCGAAATTTTAAAGCTTTTTAAGGGTGGCTTCTCAAATTTTGGTATAAATAAAGCATTTAAAAATTAGAAAAGACATTTTTCTGATGAATTTTACTATCTAAACTTTGAAAAGGAATAAAATTTGGTTGGCAATCAAAAGCTCCAGGAGAAAAAAAAACGAACAAAAGGATGTCCTTGGCGAAGCAGGAAAAAAAAAGAGTTGCAAAGACTTATTGCTTTAGAAAATCCTCTGCCTCAAAAAACTTTAAGGTATCCGACTACGTTCGGAACCGTAATTTTGCAAAAGCGTATAAATGGATAATATTTGATATTTAGTGTCATTTAGATTAGAATACATGTATAAAATTGTTTTAAGGACATTATGACAATAAAATTGTACTTATTTAAGTACAATATTTTGACAAAAAATGAACATAGAATGAACCATTTTACAAATAATCTCCTCTTGTGAAAAATCACGGTTCCGAACGTAGTCGGATACCTTAATAAAGAAGCTCCTGTTATCACAATCGACAGTTTGCCGTCAGACAAAGAAAATTAGCTATATAAAAAAGTGAACAAACCAGTCTGTCACCAAATGTCTGCAAAGACAAATGTTCTTTCTCTCTGTATTTAATGTTACGCAAAGGTAGGTACAAAACATAGATAACTTCGGCTAAGGCACTCTTTCATTTGTCATTTACAACTGACGAAACGAAGATACAACTTATTTCACACGAAAAGTGTCGCAAAGACGCAGATGTTTGGCAAAAAGCAAGTTGACCGTCAGGTGTTATAATATGGATGGGAATGTCCTCTCACAGCTTAACAAAACGATTTTTTGTAAAGCCAAAAGCTAAAATTGATGCTAAATACTATCAGAATAAACTTTTGAAACACATGATCAAATAAAGTAAACACCTTTACTTCACCAAGATTCTCCATCAAGTCATACAGTAAAATCAACCAAAAAATGGCTGAAAGATAAAGTATATTTTCTTCCGCCTGAGAAAGGGCTACCTTCATCTCCTGACTGTGCTCCTTGCGATTTTATATAAAAAAATAAATAATAAAAAAATTAGTCAATTCCTACTTAGGTCAACTAAGAAAATATTTACTTTAGTTACTTTTTATTAAAAAACTACAATTAGTATAAATATGTATATACATATGACAGAATCACAATATTAAGTGGCAAAATAGAAAGTGATTTTCCTTTCTATATATGGTATTGGACTATTATTTTTGTTTTTTACTATTTATTAATTAAATTTAAATATTCTAATAAAATAGTATAGTTAAAAGGAATCGCATTTTCACAGATATAAGGCCATCCCAGGAAGGACTCAAACCCACGACCTTTGGATTTGAAATCCAGCGCGCTATTCATTGCGCTACAGGGCATCGCGCAATAATTATTTTCCTTAGTTTACCGGCTTGGTGGGAAATATCCTTTTCACCACAGCTTTATCCCCTCAAAGACTGCCACGTTCGCTCTTTTCAAAGTAAAGTGAGGCACTATTGCATCATCCAATTATTCTGACCAATCACGCTCTTTATTAATTCAAATCTTTATTCTTAAAGTTTCCAGTCGGCCGTCCTTCCCGTGGGTCATCTTCGAGGGACGTGCAACCTCTCTTAAATTCACCTGTACCTTTTTTTTAACGCTTGACATGAAAGTAGCAGAGTCCTTGTTAACTTTCGTCAACTTCGGATCAATTTTCTTAGGACTTAATCCAACCAAAACGAAAAATTTAATGACTACACTACATTAAAATTTGTCCATTTTGACGAAAAACACGCTGGATGTCTACAGCAAAAATTAGTGTGGGCCGCGGTAGCCTAGTAGTCAAGGTAATGGACTCGTGCCCGTCGTGCCATGAGTTCGAGTCTGTACTGCTGAAGACCCAGCTTGTAGGGGAGCGATGCTCGTTAAGGTTATCTGACTACGTTCGGAACAGTGATTTTACAAAAGCGTACAAACAAATATATATATTTTAGTATTTAGTGTCATTTAGATTATAGAATACACATGTATAAAATTGTTTTAAAAATGAAATTACAATAAAAAATTATATTTAAATATCATTTTGGCAAAAAAATGAACTTAGACTTACCTTTTTTCAAATTATTCTCCTTTCATGAAAAATGCTTCCATAATAATTATATTTTACTTGTATATAGCTGAGTCTTCTTCAGAGAGCCTAAACTATTATTCACATTATTTTCAGAATTACTACCAATTGAAATAATTATCGGTGTCTTTTTGTTAATTTTCCACTCCGATGTATTAAAATAGAGATAAATCCACTTCTAAGATACATATTTCAAAAATCCTAGTTCAGGCTCTGTACAGAGGTCTTAGCTATAAATATTCAAAATATTATTATTATAGAAGCATTTTTCATAAAAGCGGAATGTTTTGAAAGTAAATATTCTGTGTACATTTTTTGCCAAAATAATTCGTTTAAATATTTTTTTATTGTAATGTTCTTAAATCAATTGTATACGTGTATTCTAATCTAAAAGACTAAATATTATAAAAAAATCCATTTTTATACGCTTTTTCAAAATAACAATTCCGAACGTAGTCGGATACTTTAAATCTATCGAGAGCTCTAACGTCCACCCATTGGTGTGGTGTGGAAGTTAGGAGAGAGGGGAGGGGGTGACAGCTGAAGTGTCGCCCTCGTCTCTTGACCATGGTTCAAAATTTCTAGGTCCGTCACCCAAAGTCCTCGAGTAGCTGAATCGGGTGACGTTTATATTCACTCGTAAAAATTTGTGTAAGCAAACTACTTGTAATTGAAACTAATGACAAGTGCAAACAGGGAGGAAACAAATTTTCGCCGATTGGAACGCCATCTCTGTGTCAGGCCCGTACCCTCATATATAGAAATTGCAAGTATAAATAAACAGTTCTGATGAAAATAAAACAGACATAAGTTGTGATTTTTTTAAAAATGTTTATATTAATGCATTTGTGTTAACACAACTATATATATAAAATTTAAGTAGACTTTTTACTATTTCATAAAAATGTTTTGCAAGGTTTTATTTTTGTTTAGTAGGGCTCTACGCTATATTTATGGCTTAAGGACCCTCCTGCTCCACAACCTCCTGTGGCCGCGGTAGCCGAGTGGTCAAGGTGGTTCGTGATCGTGGTGATCGTGGCTGGTCTTGTCACGAGTTCGAGCCCAGTACCACTAAAGACTCGCCAGGTAGGGACGTTAAATCTGTCGAGAGCTCAAATGTCCTGCCGTTGGTGTGGTGTGGTAGTTAGGAGAGGGGGTCCAGCTCAGGTATCGTACACATCACTTGACCATGGTTCAAAGTTACGTCGTCCGTCGCGAAAAGTCCTCGTATAGCTGAACAGTGCGACGTTAATATTCACTCACTCAAGCTCCACAACCTCCTGAAATTTTACTGAATAATTCTAGGATATTTTTGTGATTGTGTTGGAAACTTATCCAGAGACCCATCTGTAAATAAAATGAAGGATGGTTGTGTGTGTGATTGTATTTACTAATTAACTAAATTGCTTCTTAGTTTGTAGAGAGGTAGAAAAGCAAGTGCTGCGTAAATAAATTATTTAATTTTATCAGTCCAAAACTTTCCTTTATATATACTCAAAATGATTCATCCCTCCTATCAGTATAGATTTAATTAAACGTAAAATATTTTAGAGTAACTAAAGCGGAAACTATATTTTTTGCGTCACACATCATATTTACGAATGTGTTATCGCCTTAAAAAATGCGATGTATATCGAATGACAACTTCGCCAAATTCGCATAAAAATTCATTTCATTCATGTAGGCAGAGAGAGCAATGCTTTTTTCGTTATGAATAATGGAACATATGCAGGAAATTAAGGATTCCGTTATGGACTCGGGAAAAAAAAAGTTTTCTTTCTCTCTTCTTTACTTGTCGCAAGTAGAAATGTCCTTTGTAAGCGAAAGAAATGGAAGAATGTTGACAGTTCGAAGTCCGCAGAAGAATTTGCGTTGTGAAGTTCGAAATTCGGTTAGGTTATATCCGGAATAGTTGAATGTTTTGTTGTTAGTTTCATTTTTTTTTATTCTATTTTGTAGACATATGTTATTCCTCACAAAAGCAAAGAAAAGTAAAAAGATTTTTTTTTACGATTCGACTGTTGCAAGAAATGGCGCGACATAAATTCGAGTTTATTGACTGGGTCCAACTATTTTAATTTTTGTTTGCTGCGTTCTCTTTCTTATTTATGATGGAGTTTATGTTTTTTGTGTTTTATTTTTAATTTTAGGATTTGTTCTAATGTGTGTTATTTTATTAAAGTTATAAACGGGAACTCATAAATTTTGAGACTTTATCCAATCTACTTAGGAATATTTGTAAATGGATAAAAAGATTTATTATTGTTCTTTTTTCTAGACTCGAAAACTTCCAAATGTAATCATTTGCAAAATAGAATATTGATTTTTAGTTAATCGAAAGAAAGTTAAAATTTAACACTTTGTACTATTTTTTTTGTAAATCTCGGACAATTATCATTTCAGAATCGAATTCAAAACAATATTTTATTTACAACAATCAAAACACTAAAACTCATGTTTCTTCAGATGCATTAAGAAGTACGTAAATGAAATTATATATAAAATTACATTATGTCCAACGTATTTTTTTATACTTTTCTTAACAATGAAATTTTTTTGCTAAAATTTTATAAAAATAATATTTTTTCAAAAACAAGGGGTGTGTGATACAGGTTATATATTTAATAGTTAGGACTATTTAAACCTATTTTTTTTCTTTAAAACAATAAAATTCTTCTATAAATCAATTTTTGTAAAATTGGTCTCTGAACCTAGTCGGATGCCTTAATACCAAGGTGATCAACCGTCCTTCCTCGAAAAGTGTCCTCCTACTTGTCCTCCTTTTCAATATTTTGAAACAGACCTGTTAATCTCTGTATTCAGAGATGAACCAAACGTATTTCCTATATGTCAAAAACTGGTCTGAAACAAATATCACAGGAAATAAGTTTTCAATGGTGTTTGTTGACTTCATCGCAAATAAAGTGGGCAAATATAGAAAATTGTATAGAGTTTTTATCGAAAGAAATGCCTGATATTAAAATCAATGACAATGGTCTGTTTGAAGAAGAAAGACGACTGAATATATATTTAAATTCTAATAAATTAGAACAATTGGAAAATAAACATGCTGAAAATGATAAAATAGGGATGGAAATACTTTACAAAAATTTCAACCATTTCAAAAATGAACACATTCCATGTCAAATTTTAGTTAATTAACGTATTTTTGTTTGAATTAATAAAATACTTCATACACACATTTACGTTGTAATTTTTTCTTAAATTTTTCGTCCTCCTTTTCATTCGTCCCCTTATTTAATACGAAAATTCTAGAAATTAATTTATTACTTTCTAGACTAAGAATTTTTTTTGTGCTAGAAAAAAGCTCATTGCACCATGAAAGTACTTAATTAAAGATTTTATAGCTAGACAGCATTAAAATAAAATTGTTAATCCAGTTTAATTTATTTGCATCGAAAACATCTTTAGTTTTGATAATTTAACCGTTTCTTAATTTTAAAATTTAATTTTTGTAACTACAAAATGTTAAGTTTTTGTTCTGTTTACTAGAATGTTCTCATGTTTTTCATCTGCATTCACTTGAGGCATTTTCAATGAAATTTTGCGTTCATGACAACAAATCTTCGAGGTTCATGATAAACAATTCTCAGCTTGAATTAATAATTCAAACTGCAACTGCGCTTAAGGTCCTCCCTCGAAGAAAAAAAACAACTGTTGCGCATTAAAATGAAACTAACAATAAGATACAAAGTTTTCCACATGGTCTGGATATTGAGAGAATGAGTTACAATTTCAGCTGCTATTTTTGTACCCTGTTAAAAAAATCAAAAATTAAAAAGGAATAATAAAAAAAAATATATAATTCATTAAAACACTTGATCTCAAGAATTTTTAATAATTGACTTTAACCTTTAGCAGCATCAAGAAGATATTAACACGTGGATCAAAGACGCTGTGATACACAACGTAGATCAACACAATTTTTCCAAAATAAGATCCTAATGTATTTCTAGAAAAAATTCGGAACTCTATTCTGGTACGAAAATGAAATATTTCAAAGCGAAAACCTTTCTTTTTGAACAAATTTCCTCTGAGAAAATACATCCGATTGTTCTTTTTTCTTATGTCGAGGAAAGTTATTTCAATAAATGAGAAGAGAGAAAAAATGCAACCTCAAATTGCTTTTCTGGAATTTTGGACAAACAACAAATGTTAGAAGGACCCCAATCAATAAAAAGATCATTTCCTGAGAGAATTACCACATACTTTAAGAACAGTGTGCGGGGGAGTTGACTACCCGGAAAAAAAATAAAGGATTTCATCCAGTATAGATTGAAATTAACTTTTGAAGTGCTGGAAAAAGAAAGCTTCGGAGATGTACTATTTCAAATGGATTACTTTACACTAGAAATGCGTTTGTATTTTTTCACACACAACCTATGACTTTCGATAGAAACAGAACTTCACAAACAATATATTTGTTTTCTTTTTAACCTCGAAGTACTTAGAAATTGTCATATTTTTAGTACATCCTAAGCAAAACGACAACGCCTCCGTTGCCGAGAGATCTTGCACGCTAGATCAGCGTTGTTCCCGCTGGGCCGAGGGTTCGATTCCTGATGCACATAAATAACTGACATGATGAGGGGCCAATACACTTTTTATCTGTCAAGACTCAAAGTCTTAACGTTGATGTAGTGTGGTACTTTGGAGAGGAGATTCCAGATCAAGTTTCATCCCCCTCATTTGATTACGGTTTAAAAGACGAGGTCTATTACCAATAAACCTGGAATAATTTTGTATTGAGGCTCTAATAAACAATCAATCAATCAACTTCTTGTCACCTGACATTGGATGAAAATTATGAAATAATAGTTGTAAATCATTGTGTAACGTTGACCTTATATGATTTTCTTATTAACTTAGTATCATTAGAAATATACAAGTGCTAGCGGTGAAGAGTGCACGCGGTAGCCTAGTGGTCAAGTTAACGCACTTGTGACCGTCGAGTCAAGAGTTCGAGCCTAGTAACCCCTGTAAACTCGCCATGTGGGGGGGGGGGGCCGATGCACGTTAAATCAAACGTCATCCCCTTGTTGTGGTGTGGAAGTTAGGAGAGGGTAGTGCCAGCTCAGGTGTCGTCCTCATTAAACATGGTACAAAATGACGAGATCCATCTTCAAAAGCCCTCATGTAGTTGAATAGTGTAACGTTAATATACACTCACTCCCACTAGCGGCGAAGAACCTCGTAATTTTGAACCATGATCAATTGAAGAGAACGACATATGAGATGGCGTCTCACTCTCTTAACTTCCTCACCACTTCAGCCAGAGAACTTTGATTTTCGATAGATACACATTGCGTTTTCAGTTCTAACGCACAACTGTTCAATAAAAGTTCAAAGTTCAAACCCTCGTATTCGACTGAAAACAGGCAGGTCACAAATCGAAAACCAAGTCTTTGAGATACCATATTGAACTATCAAGGAGTTTCTAAGACAAATTCTGCAAATTTATTTTATACTCTTTATGTCTCAAGGTAAATATTAAGGATATTTTTTAATTCAGTTCCTTAACTTGTGAAAAAATGAGTTTACCTGATTTTCGCTTGATTTTATAATTCATGATAGATAAGAACACGCTGAAGCCATCCAGGTAAGAAGCTGCCCAGATATATAAATTTTCATTCATGCAAGCTGAGTACAACACTTTGGAGTAAAAAGACGTGGAAGTACACAGACCAAAGAGTAGAGCCTATTTCCCCCATCGTATAAAGTCTGTGTCAATTATTAGGAGGAGTGAATTATCCCAAACTGACTTTCACCTCAAAGACTGCTCCGTAAAGCACTTTGCGTCGATGGACACATGCTTTATGATAAAAAAAAATCAGGACTTTTTTCGATTTCAAAAACGTTTTGGTAACGCGTTCCCATGACACTCCCAACAAAAATTCTCGGTAAACATTCCATATTAGAAATCAGTCTTGCGATTCAATTGAAGTCTTTTTGCTTTGCCAATTTGACATCGAAATGTTATAGAAGCAAATCCCCGAAACATATCAAAACATTAAACGGAGATTTCACATATCAATCTAACCGAGGAGTTAGTAAAAAAGCAAATGCAAATTTTATTGAGAGTGCAACTACCGGATAAAAAAATTATTGACGGATTTTAAAAAAAACTGTATTGCCATACATGTATCCTTCCAAATTATGTACAAATCTTTGCACGTATATGTGAAAATACAGCTGTCATGCACCTTACTTTTTATGCAAAATTACTACTTTTGCTTAAATATGCAATTACCGGTTGATTCAAAATTAGTGTGACCAATTTTAATAGCATGTAACTAAGAATGATAAATTTTTATCTCTTTGCCGCCAGTTACATTTTAAAAATGAAACATTTAAATAACCAATCTAACAATTTTTATTAGTGGGAGTAAATTTTGACTCCGAAATTAAATCCTCAAACCCGAAACGAAATGTTATTTCTTTTTAAGGATGTTTGCTCAAATTCTGTTATAAACAATGCATTTAAAAATCAGAAAAGACATTTTTCTAATGGATTATAAGCTAAACTTCGAAAAGAAATGAAATATGGCTGACAATCAGAAGCTCCAGCGAAAAAACGTGGACAAAAGGAAGTCTTTGGGGGGAAAAGAAAAAATGAAGATGAAAAGACTTATTGTGCAGAAAATTCTCTGCCTCAAAGAACTTTAGCACAGAAACTACAGGTATCGCAATCGACAATTTGTCGTCAGATAAGTAAAATTGGCTATAAAAAATGAATAAATCAGTCTGTCTTCAAATGTCAGCTAAGACCGTAGAAAGACGAAGAAAGCATTCTTGGTCTGTATTTAAAGTTACGCAAAGATAGGTACAAGATATGGATAACTTCGGATGAAGCACTCTTTCATCTGTCATTCACAACACGCAAAACGAAGATACACTATATTTCACGCAGAAAAACGTCACAAAGACGCAGCTGTTTTGCAAAAAGCAAGTTGGCCGTCTGGTGTTATGGTATGGAAGGGAATGTCCTCTCAAGGCCTTACAAAGCCATTTTTGTAGAACCAAAAGCTAAAATTGATGCTAAATACTATCAGAACTAAGTTTTGAAACACTTGATCAAAAAAAGTAAACATCTTTACCCTCAAGAAACTTAGTTTTTCATCAACATTCTGCACCAAATCATACTGCAAAATTAATTATAAAATGGCTAAAATTTAAAAAATAAATTATTTGCTTCGTGAGAAATGGCTACCAACATCCCCTTTCTGTGTCCCTTGCAATTATTTTTTATACGGATACTGAAAAAAACAATAAAACACATATTAAGTAAAAACAATCCAAAGGCTTCAAAAAGCAATTAAAGAGGAAGTTGGAAAAATACCCCCCAAAATAGACAAAAAGCCCTTTTGGCTTGGCCGAAGGGCTTACGTAAAATGTACTATGTAAAAGGAAACCACATTGAAATTTTATGAAAATAACTTAATTCAATAAAAATTTATGATGCTTTGAAATTGGTCACACTTATTTTGAATCAACCGGTACTTCAAAAATGATCGGATATTTCAGAATTTTGTAGAAAAAGCCCAGTAACTGTGCAGTATAATTAGGAAATAATCCCGAAATTTATTCATTTCATTTACATTTATTTCTGAATACTATAATCTTATTTGACTAATTTTTTAACTATTCGTTAGCTTTTCTAAAAAATTAAAATTAAAACACAGACAACAAGAATACTCAAAAAATATTCGGAAAAAAAAAAAAAAAAATTTGAATAAAATTTTCAAAAACTTTATTTTTTGCCACTTAAAAAAATCTATACGTTGGAGACGCTTAAAAACATCGTTTCGTTCGTCTTTGCTTTTTTATTTCGCAAAACTGTTTTATTTTAAATTACTTAGGGGGTTCGTAATTGTATTCGTCATAATAAAAAGGTAAGCTTTTCAAAAATATTGGTGACAGATTTAGAATTTATCCCATTAGAATGTGTATAAAACACTGTTAAGAGTGAGAGATCGAATAGAAAATAAGGAAAAGAAGTTGGAATCCATCAAAACATCCACAAGAGATATTTATTTTTAGAAAAGTTGTAACTAATAAACATTTGTGAGAGCTGCGCAAAATATTCTAAAGATGTTTCGAACAATACTGTTGCACTTTAAACTTCCCCTGAAACGTTCTGACCAGTACTGAGATCTCAGTTGATTTACACAGTAATTTCGATAGAAGAAAAGTCTGAATAAAATAAATTATAGTTTATATAAAAAAACTAAAATACACGCTTTTATGGTTAATCGATCTAAAAAGTAAAAAAAAAATAATATAAGAATAAAATGATTTACGAGAAAATTAGTGTTATTGGGGTAAAAGCGTGGGGTGCTCTATATTAATTGTTATAATTTCTTATTAGTTCTATTCCGAAATGCTGAGTTAGTGTAAAAATGTAGTACAAAGCACCCATGCTTTCATCACAATGACATTAATTTTCTCGTCATTCAGAGGAAAAGATTAAAAAAAAAAAAAAACAACCAAAAGTTACAAACACAAGCCATAGACCAGGGATGGCGAACCAATGGCACGCGACACAATATTTCGGGCACGGCACCTATCAAAACGGTTTGCATTTTAGTTCAAAATAACGAAGTTCACTATGAAGTATTACGAATAAACGCGAGTAATGAGTCGCGTTTTTGCCGACATATATCAACATTTCAAAGGATTGAACGCAAAGCCTCAAGACACAAATAAAAAGAATTATCTTCAAGAGAGATCGCAATGCTTTTGACGTTAAATTGAATGTTTTCAGAAACGATATTACAAGAAATTTCTTCATAAATTTGAAAAACCAGACGAAGGAAAAGGTATTAAAGAACTTATTTCCATAGTTATTATGTACCCTGTTGTGACTTCATTTGATAAACTGAACTTGTCTCAATTCTATTGGTTCTAAATTGAAGAATTTGAAATGCAAACTCTGATTGATTTCCAGCCCAGTTCAATATCGATTCAAAAATTTATTGAAATGGGAAAATTTTGGAATTGATTGAAACAGAAAAATTAACAAGCAATGTAAGTAAAAATGCCGGTATTGAAATTTTGGAAACATAGAATTCGATTCCAGACACATTTAACTGTTTGAAGAAGCTGGCTCATGCTATATATATATTTTAACCATATTTTCATCTACCTATCCTCGAGAATCATTATTTTCAAAGATGAATAACATTTAAGACTCACTCTTAGAAACCATTTGGCAGATGACTTTAATTCAACATGCGTTCTGCTAAAAGTAACATCTTACAATTATTTGTCATCTAATCGGCAACAACACAGATGTCACATTAATGTTACTTTAATTTTAATTACACGCTGCTATACAGTGCTATACAGAATTTACTGCTATACAGTGCAAAATGTATTTTTTAATAATAAATAAAGAGTTTTGAGTTGTTAGTATTTGGTTTTATAATTTTCCCAAAATTCATAAGTCAAAATTATTCTCTCGATGGCACGTCTATACCCCAATAAATATCATTTTCAGAAAAAATGGCACGTTGATCTAAAAAGGTTCGTCACCCCTTCCATAGACAGTAATATCTTGTCTTTTCGTTGCATCTTGCATCAGGACAACCTTTGTGAAGCTGTATTAGATTTAAAGTATGAAAGGGATTCTATCGATAGAATCAGAGTATGCACATTTCCTTATCGACAGTTTAAATCTTTTATTGAGAATGTGAAGTTATTGTAAGAAGACGTAATTTACCACAACACTGTGAGATGATCGAACTTGAATAAAGTGATAAAGTTAGTCAGGGCACTACAGAATGATATATTTGTACAAAAAGATATCTCATGGTTTTGATTTCAAATGTAAGGAATGAAGGTATGAGAGGTAATGTCCACGCAGTTGATGTATTGAAAAATTAAATGAGCAGAATATGACATTGCGTAGAAAGGTTTTTTTTCTTTAACAGGAATTGAGGAAGCAGACATATAAAATAATTCAAAGAAAAATTAAATCTAATTGAAAATCAAGTAATGAAGGCAATTTTTGGAGAACATTAAAAGATTTCAGGATTTTAAGGTTAAATTCAATTTCCTCTCTAATTCCGTCACTACTGGTATTGGCGCAGCACCGGAAGGAGTTGCAGTTTGAATTTGTTAACATGCAATACTGTAGCATTAATTGATTATTACGAATCTTTTGTCTGCTAAAAAATTTCCATGTATAAAAGAAAATTGCTGGGAGGTTGGGTATTCATAAATTTGCGAGAAAAGAGTTTTTCTTGCATGAAGATCAACAAAAGTGAAGAAGTTGGCTGAACGTTTCATCTCACTCCTGATTTAAAAAAAATAATAGAAAAGCGTGATATAGAATATTTATCTCATTAAACTGATTCTAAAATTAAATGTGCTCACAGTAATATTTGATATGAAATTAGCATGAAAAATAAACTAAATAAAACTGTCACTATTTAATTTATATTTATTGGTTTTCATGGTACAATTTATTCTTTTTCGGAGAGGAAATCTAGTTACTGAATAAAATCAATTTAAAAAATGTAAGCATCCACTTTCCCAAAGTGACCCCTGAGAGCCAAAACAATTTCCAATCCCTGCTTTATTACATTGTAATGATCCACAAAAATTCATTATTCAACATACAACTAAATTGAATTTTTTTTCGCAAATGATAAATGAAAGCATTTTAATAATTTTCTTTGCTCATTTAGAGATTAACAGCTATGCATTTTCGTTCGAAATAAACTTGCATTAATTTTGCCATTAACAAGATAAAATATTTACTAATTTAATACCAAAATAAAAAAAAATTATTATTTTACTTTCAATGCTTTTAGAAAAAAGAATGTTAGAATATGTATTAAAAACTACATGAGCATAGCTATATATATGAGCACAGCACATTAATACGAGCATAGATATATAAATTTGTTTTCTTCAGAAGTTAAATATTTATTCATTGATGAAATATATTTCATTTCTTACTAGTTTCTTTTGCTGACAAATACCTATTTACTTAGATATTTTTCCAAGCAAAATGTATCTTTTATTAATCTATCTCAAAAACTGCTAACTAGAAATATATAATATTTAAGTACAATTGATTTTCTTTTATAAACAAATTTACGTTTGATAATTTACTTCAAGCTCTCCTAACGAATATTATGTTTAAAACAGCGCATTACCATATTGCAAGAATTTTCAAAAAACGTAAAATGAGTCTTTTCGACTTGAAAACGTATTCTGGACATAAAAATAAGGGTTAGGAAAGATCATATGGCAATATGTATTTTGTGTTGCGTTAAATATTTAACATACATGGGAAATTCAAGACACAACTAAAAATGTAAGATTTTCATTAAGCTCTACGGAATTTATGAGCAAAATTAATTCTATTTAAAATAATTTATATATAATAGAATATTATTTTAAAAACTTTTGTAAAAAACATTTTTCCATAAGAAAAATGGATAAATGTATACAATGTTTACTACAGGAAGTCTTAAATAATACAGCTACAATAATGCTAATTATTTATGCAGAACTTTCCAAAAGTTATATCATAAAAATTACTGTACTTTTTACGAGAAATTTATTGAATACTATAGTCTGCACAATAAAAAACATATATCCATGAAACATACAGCTTAAGTTAACTGCAGACATAGGAAACTCGGCTTATCCATAACATTGGAACTCCTTTTTATTTTTATGCGGTTTTATTTCAGGTATAATAATAAAATCCTTCGATAAAGACTAGCTTTTTGATGTTCATCCCCATATTTCGATATCTCGATACAGATCTAAATAATTTTTTTTGCTTCTTGTCTACATTTCGCTTCCAACTACATCTCTGACTTGTAATTGAACCTACCCGTATTGACAAAAGACAATGAACAGTTTTTTTTCGTTCTTTTTTTAGGGAACAAAAGAAAAGAAAATCTGCAAAAAGCAAGCAATTTTGGGACTTTGAACAAGAGATCTCGGTAATAAAAGTTTTATTTTGTTTCGAAAAGGCAGATATAATTTTTTTTCCTTCGTAAATTTCTCTCCTTTCTGCGGAGGAATGGGAGTTGAAATGGTAGATAATCTCGAATTTTTCATTCTTTTCCTTTGTTTAGATATGAATTGGATTTGAGCTTCTACTTTTTCTTTTCTGTTGCATCGAAGTCAAAACATTGAGTTGGGAAAAATTGCTTCTGGATCTCAAAGTAAAGTCGCACGTGAGAGTTTGGAAATAAATATTCGAAGCCTTGGATTAGTTGCTGTGTATTTCTCAGTTGAAATACTGTAAGTAGCTTTACAAAATTGATGTTTTTTTCCTCTTACACAGAAATTTTTTTACAGTTCATGTTCTGTAAAATATTAATTTCAGATATTGTAATTTCAAATACTTTTACAAAATATTAAAACTTTTTGACAATTACTGTATTTCCAATCCCTTTTTATTGTCTAATTTACAAGGACATGCTTCCAATTTTTTCCTTCTAGAAATCTATATAAGTATCTGTATAAGTATACACGGTCGAGCCAAAACATTATGAACACCTCCAAATTTTTCAATAAACTCGTCTGGATCATGTGGAACCCACGTGATTAAGAGAATGGTATTTAACTGCTGCTGGAGAAGGTAAGCTATCATGCTTGCGCTTATATTTTAGAGAGAGGAAAAAGGTGGCTGGTTTAAGCGAATTTGAAAGAGAGCAATTTTAGCATTTATGCAAAGTGGATAAATAACGGTGTGTGGCGGTGTGATATCTAGATAAACCAGTAATAGCCTCCACACGAAGACGATCGTTTTGGCTTGGTGGCTAAGATACTCGTTTTTGGAACGGAAGGTACCCAGATAGAATCCTTCCTTCAGGTGAAAACAAAAGTAGTCACCTAGTTGGACGTCCACGTGTCATCAAACAGAAAAAAACGTCATTGACTGTCCCGCTTGATAAAGCAAAATCGGAGCCAGAGAGTGGCTCATCTGGCAGCCCAATGCAATGCAGGTCTAAGTGGAAGTGTTTCGGAACACACAGTTCAGCGGACACTGTTGGATATGGGATTGAGTACCAAACATCCCACCCGTCGACTTCTACTGTCCAAGCATCATTACCAACTACGCCAAGAACTTCCTTAGAAATTTTGAGACGACAGTAAATAATAAGTGGACGAGAGTTTCCTAGTTGGATAAATCACAATTTCTCATTCATCACCTCGAGGGTCGTGTCAGGGTGCGCTGTCTTCCAGAATTGAACAGTTGCTCCTTCCATGTACACAAACTGGTGATGGCGTTATCATGCTTTGAAGAACGTTCTCATGGGTGACTCTGGGAACCTTAGTTTTGGAAAACGAGACCGTGAAAGTTGTAGACATTCTGAGTATAATTCTTTAGCACAATTGTGCCCTTGTATGGTGCATGTTTACTCAACTGGAGATGAAATCTTCCAGAAGGTCAGTGTCTCATGTCAAAAGGCTAGAATTGTGTTAGAAGGATGCGAAGAGCATAAAGATGAATTTCAGCTACTATCTTAGCCACCTTACTATGCGAATCTTAATCTGATAGAGCACATTTGGGTTTTCAAAGAAAGGCAGTGCAGAGATCAAACATCTCTATGTCGGAATATCGTGACCCCTACTTAGACGATTGGTACAACCTGTCACCAGTCATCTACAGAGAACTTCTGGTATCTATGCAAAAGGGAGTTGCAGTTGTTTTGTAAGCAGAAAGTGGTGTAATGTGTTATTGAGTAGGTGATCATAATGTTTTGGCTCTTCGGTGTATATGGATTTAACAATGGAATATTATAGTCCATACTTCATTAAATATAAAATTCTTCAAACTTTTTTTTATTTAAGTATTCATTTCAAATAAATTATTTTAATAATCACGAATAATTGTAATAAATAAATTTTACAATAAGTTATTTATTAGCAATCTAATTCATTTAGAGGAGAAAAGTTTAAAGTAAAAGCACACATTATATTAAATACATTACTTTAAAAAAAAAAAAAGCGATCTGAAATAAAAATTTTGTTACACTCAAATGAAAGTATATAAATAATTTTGCCTAAAACGTTAATTTTAAATATGATTTTTAATTTTATATATGAAAGGAATAACAAAGATCGAACTATGGGGAAAATTTAATAATATAAAATCAGACTCTCGGTTGAAAAACTTAAATCGCGGGAAAAATGTTATTCTATTTTACTTATACTTATCACTGAAAAAACAAACAAACAAAATTTGAATTTCGAAAAGGGAGAAAAACATTGATATTCAGAAATGAAAATGAATTTCTTAGGAAAAATATTTCTTCTACACAGTTACGTTCCATGAAGGCGCTTTGTATCTGTTTTAAGATTACTAGTGATGCCTTTGTATTTTTAAATAATTGTTAAGAGACATAGAAGACACTTGTTGAGATATCTTCTTGACTTAATTATCCTATTACACCTCAGTGATCTCAGGCAATTGTATGAAATTCAGTTAACAGTTCTCATGCAAACCAATTAAGGAAGAGTGATGATAGCCTTGTAAAAACTTCCCAAACAAATAAGTGAAAATTCGTAAGATTTCAATGTATTTTTTATTTTAAAAATGATTCTACGAGAACTTATACAAGCTGTTCCCTTGAGGCATTGTTGGGAAATTTGAAAAGAAAAATTGACAGATTTTTCTCGCGGAATGTTATGTTTGTTTAAAATGACAGGATCCGTTGCTGGTTCTATACTTAATCTGAGTGATGTTAAATATAATAAAATTTAAAAAACAACAACAAAGAGTGAAGGTCAAGTTTAGTTAATTTTTTATACTGCCTTTAATTCATATACATACTTACATTGTACAAATAGAGAATTAAAAAAATAAGATATCATACATACATACATACATACATACATACATACATCTACAATATTTCTGGATAGAGGTAGTAATTCTAACGTCGTGGCTAGAGTGGATGGTACTTTAACGAACGAAAGGATAGGGCGTGGCCGGTGGTGAGTGATTACCGTATATTAGATGCATTTTCTATTTTGGGTGATGTTACATACTGATGGGATTGGCGAAGCAGTCTTAAAAGTTAATCCAGTTTATTGCACATCATGAAACATATAGGCGTATTAAAAATATAAAGTATGGACTACACTACACAGAACAAAGACAACGAACACACAACGCTCTGCAGTCGACTACATTGTTAAGGATAAAGACATAAGAGAGAAAGAATTTTATAAATCTCGATATTTATGTCTCAGGGGAACGATGAAAAAGTAGGGCTTTCACCATATCCTTAAAGGAGATAATCAATTCACGCAAAATGTTAAAATAACATCTCTCTTTGATGTCTTTTCCTTGTTGTAAGTAAGTGAATTAGTGCTTAAGCCCTCCCCATACCTACCCAATGAGAGTCAAGTATATGACTGGATGGGTCTCGACGAGTGGAACTGTTGGTTCAAATCTCAAGTCCGAGACTCAAACAGGAGCCAAGATATTGTGAATTTAAATAAATTTTAAAAATTTAAAAAAGTTTAAAACAATTAAAAACTATGCGAGGAATAGCCCTATGAGCAGGAAATTATAAAAACTGGAAGAGCAGTTAGAGAGGGATCGAATGAGCCAGGTCCGAAAGGACTGTGAGGCTCGAGTGTCGAGATATTGGCCAAAAAGCTGTAGAGGGTGTGGGAATGCACCGAGGGGGGGGATGCGTCCCACAGCAGATCCTAACCATAACAAAAGTTATTATGATCCCCCAAATATCAGTCCCCTAGCACCAAAGAAGTGGCATATTGTTTTCATTTTATCATTTCACTAAAATAGTTCGGGAATTAAACTAATTCACTTACTTACAACAGGAAAAAGACATCAAAGAGACGTTATTTTAACAGTTCCTTTAGGGATTTGACGAAAGCTCTAATTTCATCGTTTCCTTGCGACATTTATAACCAACGGGAAATGTAGTTCATTTAAATGTATGGATGTAGTTCAAGATACTCTCATTAGGCTGGTTGCTAGGTTATTAATTAAGCACGTATCCTGATGGAATGGACCATAGATAAATCAATAGCTATTGAAAATTAAATTACTGGGAATTATTACATATATACATACACGAGTATTAATATAAATTTAAGAAGTATTATCAGTTATTTGTCTCTATCTCTGACTCTCTTGCATGCACGACATTCTTTTTCACTTTTTATCTTGTGTAATCAAGAAATTTTTACATGCATCTAAACTATCCCCCCTTCGAAAAAAAGTTTGCATTTCTCAGTACTTACTGTTTTCTGATTAAAGAAAACTAATCTACTTAAAACATTTTAAACTCGAATTAAAAAATATTACAACTGCCAAATTAAACAACAGTCTTCAGAAGACAGAAAATATTTTAGCATTTTCCTTCAACTCGACTGAAATGTAAACTAATCTTCATATGTTTACGTTTAAAAGTTGAGGTTTTAAATTAGCTACTGTCAACAATAAAATGCGTCTTGTCACAATAACGTGGAATTTAATTTCCTGGTAAAGATATTTTTAACCCTGAAAAATAAGAAAATTTTATATTAAAAGTGTTTTGTTGACGAAAAACATGCATTTTGTTTAGTTAATATTTTGATATGATTCTGTTTGTGTTTTAATTTCTTTTTACAGGACTCGAAAGATAAATAAGGTATATAATACGCCTACCATGGATCAATCATTCTATACAGGGTGTTGCCGAATACGACTAATAAATTAAAGGAGTGATAGAAGGCAGCATGGGGAAGACGTCACCATAGAACATAAGGTCAGAAACCACGTTTCGTTGGAGTAATTCACTCAAAACGTTATGAATGGTGTGATGTCGAGTTGAATGAAAAAATTATAGGTTTAAAAAACTAAAAAACAATGGTTAATTGAACTAAAACGTGAAAAAAAAATAGTTCTTAATGTAAGAATAAAATGATTAACTAGAAAATTAATGTCATTGAGGTAAATACGCGGGTGCTCTATATTAATTGCTAAATTTTCTTATTAGTTCTATGTCGAAGTGCTGAGTTAGTGTAAAAATGTAGTACAAAGCACCCTTCACGCTTTTACCCGAATGACATTTTAATTTTCTCGTTAATTATTTTATTCTTATATTAAGAATTATTTTTTTTTACTTTTTAGTTCGATTAACCATAAAAGCGTGCTTTTTAGTTTTTTAACCTATAGTTTATTTTTCATTTTTTAGTTCGATCTACAATAAAAACATGTATTCTTAGTTTTTTAAACTATCATTCATTCATTGATGAATTAATCTTATAAATGCGTCCTTTTTTTGAATATGTAATAACCATTGGCATCCTATCAGTGCATCGATACGGCCTGGTTTATTTTTTTTTACATGCACGAGTCTTTTTTTTTATTTCCGTTTTTAGAAAAACTAGACAATTGTTTGTATTAACGTAAGAAATTGGTAACGCCCGTTTTCGCTTTTAGGGCTGTTACTTAATCTTTTACTTCGCCAAACCTGGAAATAGGATCTGTAATTAGTCACCAAATCTGAAAATGGGTTTTGGAATTACTCGCCAAATCTGGAAATGGTATATGGAATTAGTCGCCGAATCTGGAAATAGTCATGGAATTAGTTGCTAAATCTGGAAATGGTATAATGAATTAGTCGCCAAATCTGGAAATGGTATAATGAATTAGTCGCCAAATCTGGAGAAATCATTATACCTGATGATCTTGATCAGGACAACGGAACAAAATTATGAAATTATTGTTTTGTCATCGGTCCTTGACAAGCGTGCAAAATTTTGAATTAATGTGACCTTTTAAAGTGGGTAAAAATCGAGTTCAAAAATTCCGTTACATACAAGTGAATCTTATAAAAGCGTGTTAAAAAGGACGATAAGAAATAAGAAATACATTTATTACAAGTAAAGCATGTTTACAATACGAACCATTCATCACAGCTCGTCGTCGGACATTCAACGATAAGTGATTGTAACAGGAGTTGTTCGAAGTTGCGACTGCGTAGGTCATAGCACAGCCGATACCGACAGACGAAGGATTGTCGGACTCATTCAAGCAAATCAAGTGCGCTGGGTGAATGACAACGGTCCGTGCTATGAGATCCTTCATTGCAGCCACCAGCATCTCTTTCACAAGTGATTTCAGATGGCACCAGAAGAATAAATCCAAGGGATTGAAGTCTGGGAAACGTGGAGGTAAAGAAACCGGTCCACTGCGTCCAATCCACGTCCCAGGGTATCTAACATGAAGGTGATTACGCACGGTAATCGAAAAATGTGCTGGTGCACCCCTCGTGCATGAAACACACGCTGTGGTGTTCCGTGGCCGTTACTCTCTGCGGCAATTGCGGGAAGACGTGCTGTTGGAAAACAAGGTATTTTGACCCATTAAGGAGTTTGGGCAGTAAATATATATACCCTCACATTCGTTTGGACATTCCTATCGTCTGGCTTATCGTCCTCCCGATGGCTACGATTGTCGCGAATTTCACCGACTATACGTGGTTTGCGACCCCATGTCCTATGGTGGTTGGTCATTCCCCAGGCTGCTTACTATCACCACTCTCAATTTGTTGCTCGAATTATGCAACGCCCTGTATAATACAGGGTCCGTTCGGAAAGTCGTTTCCGATTTTATTGTGAGGCGACTGTACGTGTTGTGAAGAGAGTCAACTACCAAGGGAGTGCCTTGGTAATTGACTGTCACGGACAATTTCGTGAACCTCTATTTCATCTCTTGTTGAAGCTGAATAATTGAAATTTGTCAAGAACTTTTGGAAATATGTGAAACTAGCCCACACTTTTTATTATTAAACGTGGATTTTTGTATACAAACCACGAATCGTATCGAGTGACAGACCTCATCGTACCCTCACCCCAAGAAACTTGAATGAGCAAATCAAGACCATGCTCAATGTGCTTTTGGCATCAGGGGAATGATCCAACATTAGTTTTTGTCTCCTAGGAAAATTCTCAATTTTAAGGCAGGATTAAAAAAACAACAATTGTTAACAAAGATCCAACGTTTCAGGCCAGACATCAGCAGTGATTGGAAACTTAACCATGACGACGTAACAGCCTACGCAGCCTTCCTCGTTACGAATTATTTGGTCAAGTGTAACAAAGGAATCTTGTTCCAGCTTCTCTGCAATATACCGACGTACTTCCCTTAAATTTCTTGTTTCACCGCTTGAATTCTCTACTGAAAGGTCATTTTTTCTGAGACGGGCAGGTAGCTTCTACACCAACTTTAAATGTAACTCCTGAACAGGTCTTCCAAGATGTCTTCTCAGCATGGAAATCGAGTCTGCGAAAATGTATGTACATAGGAGGAGACCATTTTGAAGAATACTATAATATATAATACGATCCACTCAATAAATCTATTTAATTATCTTGGTGAGATATTTATAACTTATAATACGAGTTTCATAGGATCAATAATACTTTCTGAAATTATCTCTAACAAGTAAGAAGCTGCCTTAAGAGGTGAAAAGATTATTTTATTTAAAATAAAGCAATTAAAATTCTCTTTTACAATTTTAAATTTAGAAATTTTTATTTTCTTTTGCGGATTTTATTCTCTCTCTAATATAGGTATATACACTGATCATGATATCTTTCTCATAAATATGCAATTCGAAAAGTGAACAGTATTCGAACTTACTATGTATCTTTTAGTGATTAATACCTAAAAGGGAAGTTTCTGTTTTATTTGAAGCATTTTATTTAATTCACCTAGTTTAGCCTTTTTCTTTGTTGCGGTACACATTTAACAATTTCAAAACTGGCGGCACACTAACAATAAAATAAGTTAAAAATAATTTTACTTATCTATAATACACTATGATACATGTATTTTATGATAATAGTTTTCAATGTTAAATAAAATAATATGTACGACATAGACTACAAAATGTTTAGTGAGCTATTAGTTTTAAGACTACATTTAACGTGAATTTTGAGAGCTTCATGATTTTTAATAATTTCGCTTATATTGGGTCGTAAAAATGACAATGGCACTCTATTTTTGTCATCTACATTTAAAAGTCTCAATCTTTTTTTCCCATTTTTATATTTATTAATGCTGGAAATCCGAATTCATGGAAATAAAATGTAAAACATTGTAACAATATTTGTAAATCTTTTGTCTATTATGAGATAATCTCCTTTAATTTTAATCCAAAATGAATTAATTGTCTCTTCCGAATGTTTTGAAATTAAATCACGATTATTACAGTGCGAAATATTAACTTTTCCTTTATATTCAAAGTTAAATCATTCGCAGATATATCCGTTATCACAAATCAATTACGAACCCAATCAAATTTTCTTATATCCATCTACCTATAAAATGATAAGTTTAATATGCCACGGATACCATTAGTTTCTTTCTATAAGATATCCGAATGATGTGGTTCCGGATTTTATTTTTTTCATGGAGTATAGTTAAATAATAATAATAATAATTTTTGCGGCACAATTCAAGAATTTTGCGGCACAAAAAAATGCCGTGGCACAGTCGTTAAGAATCACTGACCTAGTCACTTAAATTTTATACGAAGAGATTAATTGTTTATTTTTCTAATTTTTCTAATTAATATTTCTTTTACCGGCTGCAATTTCTATACCAAGTGGTTTCTCGTAGTGTATTTAGCAAGGCAAAATTTTCAACAGGAATGATATACGAACAATTGATTTCGAAAAGAATATATTTCGAAATTTTTATTCCTAAAATCTATACATCCACTTAAGTATAAACCTGTGAGTGGTTTTATTGGAGTTTGAAGCGATGTCGTCCTGTAGTGGCAAACTGGGCATTGTCTTTGTCAAGTTAAATCACAGTCTAGTGTTATGGAAAGTTTGGATTCATTTTCTTTTCTGGCGGAGGAGTATTGATTTTCGAAAAATGGTTTTCAATCAAAGAGAGAATATTTCTGTCGATGATGCTGAACAAGCGTGGCGATAAATTTGGTGATTAAATGCTTAATTTGGTGACAAAAATTGTTGTTCCGAGAAAAGTCTGGTAGAGTCTGGACTCTTTCTTTGATGCTTCTTGAATATGTGTGTGCTGGAAAATCTACATAAAGACCTTACGGCGAAGTGAGTATTTGTTGTTAGAGTTTGGCAGAGAGAGTGACTTGTGTTTCACTTGGATCATGCGATATTGTGACTACGGATTTGTATTGCTGTGTTGTGTGTATTTATGAACTTTTAATTGGAGCTATTATGAATTAATAGGTGTATGTTAATTGTTCCCTATTAAAAGGAAATATATTTCCTACAGAGTTCCAGAACAAAAGTTCGATTTACCCATTAAAAACTTTCTGCATATTTGCGTAAAACTTTACTATATTTGTGAGGGTCGTTTAAATGCACAACTGATAAAAAAAGGATAATTAAATTGTTTTTTACTTTCCTGACTTTTACGCCTTATCGTGTAATGAGTCTGAGTCTGTTTCAATTCCACATCAATTTTTATTATTCCATGCGATTGCTTAGTTCGAGTTCTGGTCTTGCAACAAGACTTGACTAGAACGTCGCTGAATATGAACCAAATTGATATTTGAAAGACTGATCGAACTCTGTCAGAAAACGCCACTAAACGAAGGGAAAATACACAAAATGAAATTGAAAATACATTGAAACTGAACTATTCTGTGGGTAAGATTGGATTTATTAGAAAGAATCGAAGTCTGTAAATGCTCCCATAAAGAGTATCGTTTCTACGCCAGAGCCCCAATAAATTCCTTGGCGTCTGAAAATGGAGATAAAGTTTCCTGTTTTTTTCTGTTTTCTTTCATACTTCATCGCTCAGATATCTGTGAGTGTGTATCTCTACTTGAAATGTAGGCCAATATTTTGCTTAAGGATTTGGGATCATGTTTTTATTATTTATCGTACGCTCCATACAATGTTCCTCAAATATTATCCGGGGGCTGTTGTTATTGCTTTTTTTTTCTGTTTAGAAACCTCTTTAGAAGACGTTATTTCTTTTCTTTTACATTCAGGATGTTTTTACACATGTTTTTATTGACCAAAACGGAAATAAAGAAGAAAACTGTTAAATTATTCTTGTAAAGTCAGCAACATTGATAAGAACTAGAACTAAAAACTCAATTTACAGCTAGAAAGAAAAGATAAAAAGTGAATAACATATACTGTTGTTAATCAATTCATTGTAAATAAATTCATTGATTTAGGTAATTAATATTATTATTTAATATCAAATCATAAAATTATTTTTTTCAACTAATCTCTTCTTTAAACATTTCTGTCTTTCTTACACTTTCTTCATTTGTTATTTTTTTCACAAAATTCGTTCCTCTTCAGCTAAATTCAATTTTTTACAACCCATTTTTATACTAACTATACCTTATATATAAATAAATTTATTACAGAATCATGAAAAGCATTTTTTATATAAAGAGAGATGCCTTAAGTTACATATATATTTTATCACATTTGAGAAATAATTAAAAAATCAATCATTGAGTATGATTCTTTGTGTTAAACGATCTCGGCTTTCCCTAAACTAACTCAAAAGTTTACTTAAGGTATCCGACTACATTTGAAACCGTGATTTTGTAAAAGCGTATAAATGGATAATACTTATGATATTTAGTGTCACTTAGATTAGAAGACGTATATAAAATAGTTTTAAGAATATTATTATAATAAAAAATTATTTAAGAACAATATTTTAACAAAAAATGAACATAGAGTGACCCATTTTCAAAACATTCTCCTTTTATGAAAAATGCTTCTATTACAATAATATTTTGCCTGTATATAGCTAAGACCTCTGTATAGAGGTTCAACTAGAATTTTTTGAAATTTATAACTTAGAAGTGGGTTTATCCATGTGTTTTACGATAACAGAGGGGAGAAATTTTGAGAAAAAAAAACGCCGATAATTATTTCAAATGGTTGTAACTCTGAAAATAATGTGAATTTTTCAAACATCATAATTGAGCCTCTGTTCAGAGGTCTGAGTTATATACAGGCAAAATATTATTACACTAGAAGGACTTTTCGCAAAAGGAGAACATTTTGAAAAAAGGTTATTGTAAGTTAATTTTTTGCCGAAATATTGTATTTAAATAATTTTTTTGGTCAAAATGTCCTTAAACAGCTTTATAAATGTATTCTAATCTAAGTGATACTAAATATCATGAAAATTATCCATTTATGCGCTTTTTAAAATCCCGGTTCCGAACGTAGTTGCATACCTTAACGCAGTGATCCGCAACCCCCAGTCCGTGGATCAAATGGTGCCGGGCCGCCTGAAGAACATTCAACTATTGCCATTTTATTTGAAGCGGTGCATTTCTCTCGGATTTGCGCAACTTTCCACGGAAATCACTTTATATTCCACGTTAAATTATTTTTATTCATTTTTGGTGTAACTATATTTTATTCTGAAGGCATATTTAAATGTAACTAAATTAAAATTGTTAAATGAAAAAAGTCTAAAATATAAACAATCAACGTGTCCGACCCTCAGCGGGCCGCGGTAAAATTATCAAACGTTGACCGCTCCGTAGCGATAAAAAGGTTGCGGAGAGCACTGCCTTAACACAACTGATACACTCCTTAATTTTGAGGGACGGTCAAACGATGTGATAAACACTTCAGTTAGCACCTGAACTCATCATTCTAGCCTAAGTACTTTGTTCTCCGACATCAGCCTCTCTAGATAATGGTCTTTGTTTGGAGCTAATAAATCGGTGGCTGTGTTATTTATTAGCTTCTGATTTATTACTCTACCAAATAGGTTACAATGGCAGCATTCCATTGATGTTCATTATTTTGTACTTTTAATTACGAGGTGATGGTGTATTTCTTAATAGACAATAGAAAACATTAAGTAAAAGTAAATTAACGCCAAGTAGCCAAATTTATCTAATTTTTTTCGTAATTAAGAGTTTAAATAATACTCTTAGTTTTACACTTCAGGCAACCATCAGTGAACTAACTGATAGAATGCAGCGGGATTGAGCTCTGTGTAGTTGCCCGAGGTGGGCACATTAGATACTGAATAAATTAGTTTATAATGATTTTATTTGTTTGTTTCTTTAATTATTTGCATATCCATCTTACCTCTATCGATCCTGAAATTTGCAAGACGCTACGTGCATTATTTCTTGGTGTTGCATGACTGAGTGAGTGAATATTATCTTTGCCTTATTCAGCAACATAAGAGTTTTTGACGACGGTCTTCGAAAATTTGAACCATGGTCACAAGTTGTGATTGGTTCTATACGTGAAAACTTCTACTAACCCTCTTTAATTGCAATTTTACTTTAAAAATCGCCTTCCGTAGAGATGACTTAATTTTATGGTAATGTAAACTTTATTTAAACCCTGGCATTGGAGAGTATTAGGTTAATTTCGAAATAGTGAGATTTTAAAAACTTTGTAAGAAAGTGATTTATGACAAGGGAGACGCGTTTGCGTGTTGAAGTATATATTAATCTTAACATCCACTCAGAGTAGTGGAAGGAAATAGAAGTTGATTTTGTAGCCAGCTGTCGCAATTCGAGAAGAAATTGTCAAGGGAACTACCAGCAGCTTTAGAGATAGATATAAGACTTTTTGAATAATCTCATAAGTTAGATTAAGAATTTGGTTTTAAGATTGCTCCCAAAGTTAAGGAAAAAGTTGTAAATGAGATCCATAAAATGTTAGATCTAAAATAAAAGCAATTGCTTTTAAAAATCATGCCTGCTTCTTCCCCAAACCATCTAACCTCCGGGTCGCTACAAAGTGGCAAGGATGACACCTGAGCTGGCAAACCCTCTCTTAACTTCGTTTTGGTAACGTGTGAGCCCTGGCAGATTTTACGCACATCAGCTCCTCTACACGGCGGGTCTTCAGCGGCGCTAGGCTCGAACTCATGACACGTGAGCCATGAGTCCGTGACCTTGACCACTAGGCTATTGCGGCCACACACACCGTAGTGTTGCAATTTCATTTTTGAGGAGTGTATTACTAAAATTTTATCTTATTTGCCTTAACGGAAAAATCTGCTATTATTCATCAACCACCGTAACTTAGTATTTATGATTATGACCAAAAGTAACAGTTTTTACTGTGTATAATATGAAGAATTCAATTCGAGAATTGTATAATTTTATTAACTATAAACCATAAGTTTCCGTGTTAGAATGAACTTTTAACATTTCAGCTTTATGGTCATGTTTTAAGTTTATGATATCTAAGTGCAGCGTTTCTGTTTAAACTCCTTCATCTCGAAAATGAATTAAATCAAGAAATTAAAACTCAAACTTTTCTCCTTTCGTGTGCCATATTCTGCATGCTTTAAATTCTTCTGTGCAAAGCATCCCGAATCATTGGGAGGAATATTCCGACAACTCTTCATTCTTAGAAGATAAATAATTACCTTTATGAGGGAGTTAAATCAATAAAATATTCCATGAAATTCAATTCCTTTATCGGCGTCCTTTAGAAGGCATACAAATATTTACAAATCTCTGAATTCATTGAGATTAAATTATTTTAAGCTTTTGAATATGACTAGCATTTTATTTCTCTCGAACAAAAGTTCAATTAAAATGTATGTGGACATGGTGAACTCAATTAAAATTTAACACACTTTAAAGAAGCGATTCTCTAAATGTGGTATGAATAAATAAATCCTAAGGGCACAAGAAGGATCTGTAGGGATGCGTGGGCAACCCTGACAGAATAGTATAGATTTTGGATTATTAACTTTTTATAAGGAATTTCGGTACAATTTTATTCCTAAAACACGATCCCGGAAACACACGAACAAATATTTGTATAAATATTCTTCAAACCTATGAAATACATTATGTAGATTCTTATAACCGTTAAATTCGGCGTATTACGCGCACCGCCGTATAATGTGCTTCTATATTTTCTAGCTGCAATTTTTAATTTTTAGTTATATTCGCCGTATAACGCACAATCCCTTTTTTACGAAAAAACCGGAAATGTATGGGCGCAATGCTCTCATGTTTTGAAGTCATTAATATGAAGTATTATTCCAAGCTTTACAAAAAAATAGCATACTTCTAGAACTACAACCCTTTAAATTCATAAGGAATGTCATATCTTTTAAATAAACAGCATTCTGATACATGTAGAAGTCTAATTTTTTTCCTATGCTCCTCTCTTTATTATTTTTAAGCTCTCATTTTCATATCCGGCGTATAACGAGCACCCGTAATTTTAGATCTTATTTTCTGTGTTAAAAGTACGCATTATACGCTGAATTTTACGGTACTTATTTTGTAGTGGTCACAGCGACCTCGCGGTCATGGTCACAAACTTGATGCCAGTGTGTCACGAGTACGAGCCTAGAGCCACCAAAGATAGTACTAGGTCCTTACAACAAGGCTGATGCATGTTAAACCTGTCGAGGTGCAAATTCCTCCTAATGGCTTGTTGTGGTATTCTAGAGAGCGGGTTGCGTCGTTCTCGTCATTTGACCATGATTAAAAGTTAAGAGGTCATTCTCGTGTTACTTTATACTGCGACGTCAATAAAACATTCATCTATAGTACAGGTGAGGAACCTGCGGCCTCCTTGAGTTTCTTGTGCGGACTTGATAAAAGCCAGTACTTGTATTAATTGATATTTAATTATATAGATTACAATAGTTTTCGTCGCCCAGCCAGTATGGTGGCTATGACCCTGGGCTTGTAACCGAGTGGGTTCGAATCCCTAGTAAGACATGGTTGTTTCTTCTTCGGGAAAAAAGTCGGTCTTTCACTTGTAATGGATTCCCGTCTCGAAAGGAAAGCAGAGCACCTCTTCTTGTTATATGCTGGGATCACATCATCTGTGATAAATGTGTATATTCTTCTATTGTATTGTGTGTATGCTTTCTGTTCTTCTTCACTTGTATTTAATATGTTCCCAGGATAAAAAACGCACGTCAACAACAACAATAATTTTCAAATCAATGGGATTATATAAAGAATGGCATGGATGTATGTATGTTTCAATGACTGTACATTTCAAATCTTGGAACGTCATTTAGTGCAACATAGCAACACTATCAAACATGTAATATGATCTCTACACAAAAGCTATTTTCTTACTGTTATTGTTGCGACTGATTCCAAATATGTTAAAAAGTATTTTTTGCATGAATGGCATTTGAATATTTATGAAGTGTTTATTGTACGTTTCTGTGTTGTCTATGATACAACAATTATGCACTAAAGAAGACGCTTGTGGGTTATCTTAGGTAAATCTGGTAATGTGCTGGTAACAGACTAACAGGTCTTGTGTTGCTAAATGCCATTGTGAAAATCTAGTTATTGTGCTACTTATTGCGGGGTTTTACTAGTACTTTTGTGTTATTGTATCTCTAGCAAGTATAGGCTTTCAAATAGAGATATCAATTAACCCTTTATATCTACCGACGGTATAGATAAGTACCACTCACTTAAAAGTTACATAGAATAACCATTTTTACGCGCGCGCGCGAATACTCTGACTATTATACTTAGCAGGAGTATTCTTTTAAATCCTCTCTTCCAAGATATATGGCAGCACGGGTTCTATGATGAGTATTTTAGCGGGGAAGGTGAATAGGTTTATAGCAGAAGTTGCGTTTTCAGCTGACATTTTGATTGGATTGCGAAGATTGTCATTTTTGTTCCGAAATAGTAGTTAATGTCAAAAGGTAAATGTTTTATTTATTTATTTATTGTATGTTAATGAAGACCTCAGAAAAAGATTTGACTATTTATTTTAAGTAAACAGTGTATATAATTAATTTCACATTTGAATAACTTTGTGGTACTTATAAGTACCGTCAGCACACTGGGTGTTAGAGCAAGAACATAGTTTTTTT